>WBZZ01004998.1:40000-78195 GCA_019918135.1 Paulinella micropora
TCGATTCCAGTCGGTGCCACCAGTATTTTCATTGAACATACCGGTCTATTTCTGGACCAGTATTTTCATTGAACACACCGGCCCGTCTGGAAGTGTTGGAACTGCCCTTGCGGGGGTGTCATTAGAGATTATCGTCAATTCTTCGTACTCCCCTCACGGGTGAGACGATGGAGGCGCATGTGCAGAAATGCATCAGCCATTGACAGAGAAGCACTATTATTATTATTATTATTATTATTATTATTATTATTTAGGGAGTACATAGGCCATTGGTCCCTTTCCATGGGCTGATTGGTATAAAGCTCCTAGAGTAATGTTCTATGCCGTCACTTCCTTTATTCCACCGATTGGTGTGGAGACTTTCCTTATTGAATGGAGGACTGGATGCACATGGCCTTTTGGCTCAGCAATTGGCAGACGATACATATTATTATTATTATTATTATTATTATTATTATTATTATTATTATTATTATTATTATTATATTGTTATTATTATTATTCGATAGCATAGTTTAGAGAGGGGAGTATAGATACTTAGCTTTAGTATAGTTAGCTAGTGTGTGTGGCCTTCTATCAGTGAGCCTTTCCCTGTTTTTTTTTTCGAGTATATTTCTTCTAACGGGAAGCGCTGCCATTTTTTTTTTAAATTTAAACTCTCTTTTTATTATTATTATTATTATTCCTCTTTTGCTGCTGCTTTAATTAGCTTGCTCTTTAAGTTCACATCCGAGGACAACAAACATCGGGAGGGGGCGCTCGCGCTCGACGTTGCACTTACAAAGTACAACCATTTCGAACTGAAGGCGTCCACGCAAGTGGAGACATGTGAGGGTGAAACTTCACCTTGTGCTCCCGGGTCTTTTTCCCTATAAGTATGAAAGATTTTTATAAACTGATTGTTTATTTTTTATTTGCAGGCTCTTCATTGTCTTTCCCATTGGTTGGCGCAAGAACACTCCTGCGCAAGTCAATCGAGGTACTGTATGTTTTTCAAAATTCACAAGCTGCACATATTCTTTATACTTGGATGTTGCAGGATCGAAGCGCTTCATTTTTGCTGCGCGCGAGGTCGACACTGACGGCGATGGCAAGGCTGACGAAATCCAATATCAGCTCATGGGTTTTTTTGGTTTTAACCTTAAACACTCTTGCATGCTTGATCCGTCGCCGATGGACTTCGAGAAGCAGGTGAAGCCCGCGTGGCTCCTCTACGTCGGTAACCCCACGAACCCGCCTATGATTTGCAACTGGCGGAAGCGGGAGCTTTTGCTTCTGTACGAAGCAAACAAGGTCATTTCTTCTTCTTCTTCTTCTTCTTCTTCTTCTTCTTCTTCTTCCTCTTCTTCTTCCATTTTTCTTTTTCTTCTTCAAATACATGTTATTATTCTTCTTCTCCACCAGCTCCATCTTTTTTGTTTTTTTTTGTTTTTGTTTTTTTGTTTTTTTTGGCATCTTCCTTTTCTTTATTTTGCATATTTACTGCATGCTCGCCTGAAACGTTAGAAGAAGAATCAAAAAAAGGGCCCGACGGAGCCTCGCTCTTCGGGCAGGCCAAAAAAACTGAGATTCGGTAGCAACATTGTATGTAATATGAAAAATGAAGGATGTATGTAATATTGTTTGGTTCTTTGTGCAGAATCCATCGACGTCGACGATGTTTCAGACGTTCCAGACGTCCCTGAAGAAGAAGAGACCCCTGAGCCTCCTATGCCTAAGGGGTCCAGCAAGAAAAAGCCAGGTACTAGCAAATTTCATCTTTTTTTTTGTGCTTTTTTTTCAGTGTTTCTAATTTCTGACGTGACTAGGCAAGCCGAAGTCCAAAAAGCCCGCGGTCGACGCTGATGAAGTGGACATGTCGTTGGAGGTATAATCTTTCCTACTCCTTCTTCTTCTTTTTCTTTTTTTTTGTGAGGGGGGGGGGGCCCCCGGGGGGAGGGGGGCAAAAGGTCTCTTTGGGCGCCGCAGCATATAGTTTAGAGAGGGGAGTATAGCTACTAGCTTTAGTATGGCTAGCTAGTGTGTGTGGCATTCTATCAGTGAGCCTTTCCCTGTCTTTTTTTTTCCGAGTATAATCTCTCTAACGGGAAGCGCTGACATTTTTTTTTCAAACTTTATTATTATTATTATTATTATTATTATTATTTGGACACCGTGATAGCCCAGTGGTCAAGTTCTACCATCTGGGCCCTGTCGCCAGTTCGATTCCCGTCGGTGCCACCAGTATTTTCATTGAACGTAACGATCCGTCTGGACCAGTATTTTCATTGAACATACCGGCCCGTCTGGAAGTGTTGGAACTGCCCTTGCGGGGGTGTCATTAGAGCTTATCGTCAATTCTTCGTACTCCCCTCACGGGTGAGACGATGGAGGCGCATGTGCAGAAATGCATCAGCCATTGACAGAGAAGCACTATTATTATTATTATTATTATCATTTGGACACCGTGATGGCCCAGTGGTCAAGTTCTACCATCTGGGCCCTGTCGCCAGTTCGATTCCCGTCGGTGCCACCAGTATTTTCATTGAACATACCGGTCCGTCACTCTGGACCAGTATTTTCATTGAACATACCGGTCCGTCTGGAAGTGTTGGAACTGCCCTTGCGGGGGTGTCATTACAGCCTATCGTCAATTCTTCGTACTCCCCTCACGGGTGAGACGATGGAGGCGCATGTGCAGAAATGCATCAGCCATTGACAGAGAAGCACTATTATTATTATTATTATTATTATTATAATTATTATTATTATTATTTAGGGAGTACATAGGCCATCGGTCCCTTTCCATGGGCTGATTGGTATAAAGCTACTAGAGTAATGTTTTATGCCGTCACTTCCTTTATTCCACCGATTGGTGTGGAGACTTTCCTTATGGAATGGAGGACTGGATGCACATGGCCTTTTGGCTCAGCAATTGGCAGGAAATACACTATTATTATTATTATTATTATTATTATTATTATTATTCTTTGTTGTTGTTGTTGTCGTTGCTGTTGGTTTGTTCTGCCACTGCCTTGTTCGCAAGAAACGAACGACTTCTTTCAAAACAACGGCGACCGGTATTGTATTCAGGGTAGTTCGTCCGCCGGCGTGTCGAAAGAAGTCGTTCAGGATCTTGTGAACAAGGCAATGTCAGAACAAGCCGCATCCATTAAGGAAATGCTAGCAGAAGAAAGAAAGTTGAGAGAGGAGGAAAGGAAGAAAAAAGAAGCGCAAGATCGGAAGGAAAAAGAGGCGCAAGAGAAGCGACAACGGGAAGAGGAGAGAAGAAAGAGGAAGAATTCGAAGAAGGAGAAGGAGGAGGAGGAGGAGGAGAGGAGGAGGAGGAAAGCTCAGAAGAAGAGAACGAGAGAGTGAAGAAGAAGAAGAAGAAGAAGAAGAATAACAAGAACAAGAAAAACTATGATGATAATGATAACAACAACAACAACAGCAACAACAACAACAACAAAAATAGTAAGAGCGAGAGAGAAAGCTTGCTGGAGGATCTCATCGCGCGGATGGCAGCTGGCGCTCTGTCTGCTGGTAACTCACCTTCCACCCCCCAACGCGGCACCGGTCTCACCGCTCCCAGCTCACCTAACGCATGGGAGTTTGTTTTAGCATCGCTTGCGCTGACTCGGCGCTAACTTCAAATGCACGCACCAGGTAGCTTGCATAGCTTTCACTTTTCTCCTTCATCTGAAAGATGTTTGAATTTGTTTTGTGTTTTTTTTCTTTGTAGTAGTGTAGTATTAATCGTAATTTTTTGCACTGGCAGGTTTGTTATGGTCGAAAGCGGGATTAAGAACGTTTGTCGCGTGCAAGAGTTAAACAAACTTCTAATTTAGTTAGTATGATATTACGGAGTTAGATTTATTATTTTTTTTAGTAATTAAAGAAATTTTGTTGTAGAATCTATGTATTTTGCGTGGCGACATCGCACTTCTCTTCCTCCCCCGTTCCCCCCTCCCCCCCCCCCGGGGGGAATTTATTGTAGGTAAAAGCAATGTTTATTATCATAATAAAGTAAAATGCTTAATGTAAACAAAGATAAACAAAATTAAAAGCAAATTCTGCATGTTGGGCATTGTTATCATCATAGATTCATAGTAGCCGGGACTATGAAAAAGGAGAAAGATTACCGTGTCGGACCGGTTCCTGCCCACCTCTAAAGATGAAGTTAAAGTGTATTACAATTAATAAAAACATGTTTTAATATTATTTTTATATGTTCTGCAATCAGTGAATTGATTTCCTTTCATTTCCACACGTTTTCAAAAAAGTCCATATACTTCATAGAAAATTTCGGAAAAAGTGATAACCCCAAGATTGTCGAATGTTTAGTTTTATCGATACGCGAATACGCACGAGGGGGGTTCGGAACCATACCCAAAGCTGCCATGTTCAGAGCACAAACGATCAAAGGCTGAGTGTTGACTGCTACGAAAAGTAAGACACTAATAAGAGTACGAAGATCATACTCTAAAATGGGATGTCCGGGCTTGAGTGGACGAACAACATCAGAGGTATTGGGGGACTTGGCGGGAATAGCGCCGTCATAGCCAAGCTTGAGCAACACGGCTTAATATAAGTCCTCTGGTGTACAAGGATGCCATTATCGAAATGATCGAGGGAAATGTTTTTGAACGATGTGGCAACACCGAGGTCCTTCCATCTCAAACCACTTTTCTGGAAGAACTTAACTAACTCAATGTGCTCTTTCTCGTTAGCTACATGCAATCCATCATATACATGAAATGTGATCTGTAGTGTGCAGTGGGTTGTTGTTCTTCGCAATTGCATACGATGTCCTGTCAATGGCAAGGGGCTTGAACCCAAACTTAACCACTATCTCGTTCAAAACATCGTACCAAAGCCGTCCTGATTCAGGGTGACTGTAATACGCTTTGAGAATGAGCCACACTCACCCAACACGCTCAAAACCAGGTGGAGGGCGTGCGTAGATGGTGTAAGGCATGATAGCGTGCAAATATGCAGTGACAAAGTCAACAAGCCTCAAATTTCTGTTATGAACAGCAGCGTGCGCAACAAACAAGATAAATGTGCGGTGATGAGCAGTAGGAGAATATGTACGTTTAGCATTAAAATGAATGCCAGGTTCCATTAAATCTCCTCTTATTGTTGTTCTGGCATTGCAATAAGTACCACCTTTAGGGTCTGGCTTTACCGTATCTACCCATGTTAGTGGTATTATTTTGCTGCCGCTTCTCCTCGCCTCTGTCTCTCTCACCCATTCGAACGATCTCAACTCTTCCTGCTGTTTTATCTCTTTCTCTCTGGCTGCCTTCTTGTCTTGTAGTTTGATATCGGGAGGCACTTCAATGGCAGAGTAAAAACAAGCATTATGAGCAAAATCGGACACTACCTCAAGCAATTTTGCGGCAGGCAATATGGGTGGTGGTTGTGTTGACGCTACAGTAGCTGGTGCTACGCTGACTGGAGGAGCAACTGGTTGCTTCTGGGGTCTGACTCTCTTCTGTCCCGCGGGTATGAGATTATCGCCTGATATCTCACCCTGCGTCCATGAACGAAAAGTAGCGGGGTTGGGCTTATTTGGAGATAATACTGACTGAGTTTGTTCTCCTTCGTCCAACTTGGGCACAACTGGGGTTTCTACGCTGACTTCTGGGGGGTTGATAAGACTGGTCGTACCGACTGAAATAATCCTATATTTCTCTATCTCACTATCTAACATTCTCTCTGCTTTTCCCTCTCCGAATTCTATGTAATGCGTAGGTTCCATCTTTCCTGAGATTGCTTTCAAAGCTCCCCCTGCACTTCCCTTTCTGATATGTGTACGCCACTGCTCTCCATATTGAGTCTGAGCCCATTGTCCTCCGAATTCTGGGGCAGGAACTGCTACTTCAACTCCCTGTAATGGGTCCAGTCGGTTCGACAGTCTTGCCTTTCTATTCTTTGCTTTGGGAAAGGCTATCGAACTGACTGGCGGTGTACTGACACTCTCTTTTTTCGGTCGTGGGTTTCCTCCCGGATCATGGACTTGTGGGGTGACTGGTGGGGACAACTGTTCGGCATCCGTATCACTATCACTTTCCACTACTACGACTTCTTTTTCCACAACTACAGAAGACCTAGAAGCACCCGAAACGGGCAAACCCTGATTCCTAGGATAATTTCCCACTTCAGATCCCTCTATTTCTACAGCGTCGACGATCCCGCTTTCTTGATTGTTCTCAACATCTCCCCCTGCTGTACGAGACTTTGGGACTGGTGGATCCTTATTCCAATTTACCCTTTCTAATTTCTCGTCCTCTAGGGGGTCTATCTTGAGAACTTTAGCAGCTACTCTTTTTCCCATGCGATTCACAACGAAACGAACATCTCTCAGATCTCCGTAGATACGTTTGCCTATAGGATCATACACTCTGTAGTATCTTGTGCTTGATTCGTACCCTAGAAATATGACAGGCACACCCTTGGGCTCTCCCTTCTTACTCTCCACCTTCATACTAGCAGCACAACCAATGGGTTTTAGGTGTGACATTAGCGGTTTCTTCTTGAAGATGGCCTCAAAAGGGGAAATACCCTTGAACCTTCCGTGTGCGTTGGGTATCCTATTTTCCATGTATGTAGAGTTCTTTTCCATGTCTGTCCAAAAACTTATGGGCAAACCCGCGTCAAGTCTGGCAGCTGTTGCTGGGCCTTCCATGGTTAGATGTGATCTTTCTATCACTGCATTACTCTTACTGTGGCCCTTAGGGGACGGGTAGAATTCTACTCCTGTACGCTTAACCCAGGACTTAAAAACTCCGTAACCCCTATACTCCTGATCCGACTCGACCATTCTAACAGCATTTCCTGTCTGACGTTCAAAGAATGCAACTGCCTCAATAAAATAGTCGAAAAACTCGTTCTTTTGTTTTGAGTAGTAGTCCTTTACGTATCCGCTACCTACGCACTTCTCTGGATGTTGGTTATAAACATTGACACTAACACGGCTAGACTTCTTACCACCCTTCTTAGGTTTGGGCTCTTCCTCTTCTTCCTCACTCTCGCTTTCGTCCTCACTCTCTTCTTCCACTTTCTTTTTTACCACTTTCTTCGCCTTCTTCTGTTTAGTCTTAAGTTTCATCTTTGATATTTTATCCGCAATGAGGTCAACGAAATCGTATTCAACTTCTTCTTCGCTTTCACTACTCTCCTCAATCGGCTCACCATCTCTACCATCAATCATATCTTTCGCCAACTGCTTCTTAGTAATGTGGTCCATCTTTTCATCCGCCGTCATTTCTTTCGCATTCTTAGCTTCTTCCTCCGCTAGTAATTCCTTAGCACTCTCAATCTTTCTCTGCCTCGCATACTGTTTCTTCATTACAGTCGCTTTTTCAAGGTTCTTTATGGCAATCTCTCTATTACCTCTTGGCATTGTATGTTTCGGTTGTATATCTAACCAAAAATAATTTTTAATCCGATTAATTATTATCCAATATATATAATATGTCACAATATAAATCACTCTTAGGCCTTCATGAGTTAGCTGTTGATAGCCTTAATATACTTAATTTAGACCTTACCAACACTAATATTATTGGCTTAAACACAGACAGAGTACCAGAAGATGCTGACCCTGTAAATCTTTATTACACTGACGGTCGATTCGATGCGAGATTATCTACCAAATCAACATCAGACATCAAAGAAGGAAGCCGTTTATACTACACAGAACAACGAGTGAGGGACAACGACGAGGTCAAAGCTTCAACTCAACACCGATCTAATACAAGTAATCCGCACCAAACCAGCCTTTATAATTTGATAGACACAAACATATTTGCACAAGCGAGCGGACAATACTTAACTTACAACGATGTAGAAGGCAAATGGAAGAATACAGCCCTTGGTTCAATTGATACACTTTCAGATGTGGTGATAACCGCGCCGATAGCGATAAATAGTTATCTAACATATAATTCAATAAACTGGGTAAATAAAACCTTTCCGATAAATGTTGATGAATTCGGCAATATTAGTATGGGAAGGAAGAATATAACAGGAGTTAATTTACTAAATACCAAAGATGTTGATGAATGGATATTTGAGCATAAAGATAATAATGATAAAGTTTCAACAGCTGGAAGTATAGATAGCCACAGCGATGTGACGATAACAGGCTTCCCAGCAGATAATCAACTGATTATTTATAGCACGGGGCAATCCAGAAACACAAACTCGCCCTTTCTTAGATTAGACGGCACTGCTAGTATGACGGGGGCACTAAATATGGGCGGTTTTTCTATTTCAGGGGCTTCTACGTATAATGGAATAAATCTCGCTAATCTCGCAGTTGATGGTTCGGTGGTTAAACTAACAGGAGACCAAACCATAGGAGGAATTAAAACATTTAGCAGTATAATAAATGCGAGTGCTGGTCTTGATATGAAAAGTCAAAACATTACAAATGTAAATCAACTAAATGGTAGGTCTATCACAACTTGGCTATCAGAGCACGATACAAACAACGCGAAAGTGTCGGCGAGTGGAAGTATTGATACACATAGCGATGTGATTATAACAACAGCATCAGATAATCAACTACTCATTTATAGCACTGGACAATGGAGAAACACAAACTCACCCTTTCTTAGACTAGACGGCACTGCTAGTATGACAGGAGGGCTAAATATGGGAAACCAAAGCATAACAAATGTAAATATTGTTGATGGTGTGGATGTTTCTGTTCTTGATGGTTCGGCTGTTAAAACCTCAGGAAACCAAACCATAGCAGGAATTAAGACATATAGCAGTGGTGTTGAAATAACTGGAAATTCAATAAATTCAACAACAAAAGGCACATTTATCGTTTTCAATTCTACCAGTAATATTGGGTCAATTGCTAGTTTGGATATGAACACTGCAACATATTACAACTTTGAAATTTCTGCGAAAAAAATAAGTTTTATTATTGACGGGACGATTGTTTCGTGGTTTAATGCTACTGGATTAGATTGTAATAGCAGTCGGATTGTTAATCTAGGAGCATCACAAATGGAAATGAAGCGGTAAATAGGCAATATCTGGATGACAATTGTGTGAAACTAACAGGAGACCAAACAATAACAGGAATTAAAACATTCAACGGGACGAGCACTGTGATAAAATATCTAACTCGAACACAAACGGCTGATTTTAATAATCAAGAAATCATTAATGGTGGAAATATGACATATAATGGGGCGAGGATATTAAACCAAAATGGAGGAGATATATTCTTTTCACAGACATCAGGTGATTATCAATATTTCTTATTTGCTCTAATACTGCTGCAAGTGGAACCGCGAACCAAAGAGGTTATGTATTCACGAATGTAGCATTTGATGTAAAAGGAGCAGGTCTTTATATTTCAAAACTTTTGGATAATAAAAGTGCTTCATCTGATATTGTCCGTTTTAACAATGCTGGTGGTATGCGATTTTATGGTGCTTTGGATATGAACTCAAACAACATAACAAATGGTGGAACAATAACGGGAACATCAATCACTTCAACCGCAGGAATAACTACGACAACATTAACAACGAGCGACAAAATAACAACAGCATCAGGTGAGCGACAAAATAACAACAGCATCAGGTAAGCCAATAATCATAGGCAATACAACGAAAGGCACAGGGGCGACAGGAGGCTTAGAATTATACGGGACTGCTTCAAATATCGGAGGTGCACACTTACAAGCAATAACAACGGCGGATGCTTATCCAACATTTCAATTATTGAACTGGGCGCACGACAATATAGGCTTAATTTTTGATGCTTATTATGACGGCTCAAACTGGAAATCAAGTAATGCTGGTTCAAACTTTCAAATATACAAAAACTCAAACAAACTTGCTTTTAACTATAAATCAGGAATAACAGCAGGAAGCAATATAACATGGACTGAGGCGATGAATATAAGCACAGCAGGATTACTAACTGCGAATGCGGGTATTACATACACTGGCACACTAACGTCAGTAACGAATGCCAGTGGGGCGAAAATAGGAATTCAGGGGCCAACAGATGGAACAAACGCAAAAGGAATATTTCTATGGGATACCACCAATACAAGCTGGAGAATTTATGCGGCATCTGGTGGAGTTGGAAACACTAGAAGTTTGGCAAATGGTTTAGCCGTTTCAGGAAATGATTTTGCTTCGTATAGTTTTCATTTTAGGGTTGCTAATGATGCTACGATGGGTTTCGTGTGGGTGAATTCAGGGGAGCAATTGCTACTGTCGTTGAATGGACTCAATGGGACTTTATGGACAAAAGGATTGATAACTGCTAGTGCGGGTATTACATACTCTGGGATACTAACGGCCACAACATTAACTGGTGGAGCAAAGATAGGAATACAAGGAGGAACAGATGGGACAAATGCGAGAGGAATATTTATGTGGGAGACAGCAAATACAGACTGGGGCATTTATGTGTCTCAATCTGGTGCGAGTAAATCATTAAGTGGAGGAACAGCGCCAACAGGAGGAGTAGGAGGTGGAATAACTGCTCGTGCTATAAGATTTAGAGTTGGTAATGGTTCAACAAATGGTTTTATATGGGAAAATCATACAAATAATGCTTTAATGTCTTTGAGAGGGAGCAATGGGCAATTATGGGTATTGTCTAATCCAATTCAATATTCAGACAGGAGAAATAAGAAGATATAGAGGAATGCTTAGGCTTAGATTTTATTAATAAGTTAAATCCAGTCTGCTATCGTATGATTGACGACAACAAGAAACAAAGAACGGGTTTAATAGCACAGGAATTAGAAGAAATACTAACAGAAATGACTATGCTAGATTTTGGCGGTTTTATAAAAGAAACAATTATGGTTCCGTGTCCAAAGCAAAGAAAAGAATGCGAATTGAAAGGTGTGAGTGTTAATCCAGAAGATGTTAAAGTGTTGATAGTGGTGATGTCGTTTATGGTATAGGTTATTTCGAGTTTATCACCCGTTAATTAAGGCCGTTCAACAATTATCAGAAAGGGTGATTAATTTAGAAAAAGAAAATAAAAATCTTATGAATATACTACAAGACCAAACCAACCAATTAGCAGAAATCCGAGCAGTCATTTTCCTTCCAAACCCAATATAATTTTTGAGATCGTAATTACAATGCCCCCTAGATTACACCCTCCACCTCCACTCATTGATATGGCAGATGGCGAACTAACACCAGAATTAAAAAATCGTGTTTTGGATATTTCATTGAAGAATGAAGAAAAAAAAGTAGAGCACGAATTGGACGATAACTTGAATTGTTGTTGTATAAAAAACAGACCGACCGACAGCCGACTTATTAAGTATCTGTTTCAAATGGGTATCATTATCGCTATTATAACCCTTTGTATCGTGAGGTTGTCTGAAAAGAACTTACCGTGCGAGACAGCCAACACTTATGTAGGTATTTTGACCTTACTCATTGGCATTTGCCTTCCTTCGCCATCTAGTTCAAAGAAATGAACATTCATACAAATGTATTTTATACCAAGAAGCATCACTTGAACATATTAAAGGTATAGATTCATCAAAACTAACACACCAATCACTCATCGGCTTATACACGCATTTAAATTTGGTTTCTATTCCTTTTTGAATACACCACACACAACTTTCATTTTTTTATCGCTGACCCGCGAATAGAAATCGCAGGCGGTCCGACCTAACACAGAGCACACAAATAATAACATTAATAACATAATATATTATACATCATATAGAAACAAAAAACACAAATGACGGATTTCAAATACCAAAAGATTATTTTTCTGAGTAATGATTTTCCAGGCGGAGTTAATGGTAGCAAAACATTTGACATAACAATTCAAATGAACTTTACCCCAACCAGAATGAATGTTAAGTTTATCCACTATATGAATAATACGACGGAGACGAAAACAAACATCCTTTATATGGACCGCATTGGGATTATTGGAACATTCGCTGATAGCAACACTGCGAACATTTCCAATCTCGGCTACAACTTAGGAGTAGTAGGCTGGACTGACGGGTAATACACTTTTAAAGTGCTTAAAACGGACAATGGCAGTATTGAGACTGACCAACTAGCTGGAAGAATTGTTATTTGTTTAGAATTTCTCGCGTAACCCCGCAGGTAAAAAAAATAGATTTTAAAATATATAATATACAACCTACGGTCGTAGACAGTATTTGGAGGTGCGGAGGCGAAGTCTCTGCTATGGAAAAAATTAACGATATACGAGTTAGACCAGTCAAGCAAAACGGAGATGGCGAGAAGTTGGCAAAAGGATATCAGTTATTTGATGAATCGTTCGCTAATATTTTTCTTCTCGCTCGCAAGAAGAGCGGTAAGACAACGGCACTGTTCGAAATCCTGAAACAAACGACGGACAAAAAGACCCGTATTGTTATTATCGCCAGCACGATACATAAGGACCACATTTACAAAGAAATGGTGAAGCACTTTAAGAAGAAGGGAAACCCGATGGCTATATACACATATTTGAAAACGGACGCATACAGTGTGATTGATTATGAGATAGACAAGCTCAATAAGCCAGACGAAGAGCAAGAAGAAGGCGAGATTGTTCAGGATGGTAAAGATGAAGTAGAAAAGCCGAAGTTTCTTTATTTTGGTAAAGAGGAAGAGAAGAAAAAGGAGCGAGGCGAAAAAGTGGAGAGACAGAGCAAATACATCACACCAGAAGTTGTTTTCGTGCTAGATGATTTGGGTAGCGGGTTGAGGGATAAGTCGGTGAGCGACCTGTTGAAAGAAAATAGACACTACAAGTCAAAGGTGATTATGAGTTCGCAATACCTTAACGACCTACGACCTGAGGCAATTAAACAGCTGGACTACCTCCTTATTTTTCCAGGTCAGAGCGTTGATAAAATTGAACTAGTATACAAACATTTGGACCTCGGCTACGACCTTGAATACTTCATTGAAAAGTATCACGAGGCGACGAAAGAGAGGTTTAACTTTTTGTATGTGGATGCGGTATCGGACGAGCTGAGGCAAAATTTCAACAAAAGGTTCTTGTAATTTATTATTAATTATTTTTTTTCTATATTATAATGGTCGTGAAAACAACAAGGGTTGAAGTCATTCCCACAGTCGGAAAAATAACAAGAAACTCAAACACAATGGCGGGCGGAAAAAGAAAACTGGTCGCAAGAAACAAATGGGTTGTGGTCAAAAGGGAGGTAAAATAAACTGGGAAAAAGTTGGCAATACATTTAGGAATATTAATAACTATTTGAAAAAAGACAAAACAATCTCTCGCTTAGCTGGTGCTTTGGATAGGGTTGGTGTTCCTTATGCTGACAAAGTTCAAAAGGTTGCTAGCGATATGGGATACGGAAAGCAACGAGGCCGTGGGGCGCTTAAATTTTAAAACCCCGCAGATAATAAAAAACTAAACTTTCTATTATTTTTTTACTAATAATATACGAACACCAAAAACGGAGGTCAATGGTAGTGAAGCCGAAAAAGAAACCTAAACAACGACCGCCGAGGATATACAGAACGAAAGATGGTCGGCCATATATCAAAGTAAAATGCAAACGAGCATATCTAAACTTTGGAAAGAAAACAAATGACTTATCAACACTTCAAATTGTTAAGCTGTTTATGAAATACTTGAACAAACCAAAAGCAAAGAGGGCGAAGACAAAGCGGGAAGACAAGAAAAAAGTTCAAAGCTTGTCAGAGATTGAACAGAACACGAGAACCGCAATTCAAGACCACTTAGACAAACTAGAAAAGTATGAAGGTATTGAGGCTATTGATAAAAAAGGAAAAGTCAGCACAGGGGGAAATGGAAGGGGAGAAGAAAAGGCAGGAAAGAAAAGACCTAGCCGATGCGAAGGAAAGAAAAGATATGTTGGACAGAGAACATAAAAGAGAACTGGCGGAGGCGAAGGAGCGGCAGGAAGAAAAGGATAGGGAAATGAAAAAGGAACAACGACTTATCCAGGAAGTAAATGCTGAACGACGACATAGACAGGGTTTATTAATGGCGCCAATCGCCCCGCCTATGATAAAACCACCACCACCACCTCCACCAGGACGACCACCAAGAAGACGGAGAGGAGTTGTTGTAAAGGATGCGGAAGAAGAGGAGAAACATAAGCAAACTAAAAAGGAAAAATTAATTGATAATATGTTCGCAGAGTCTATAAAACAGAAACTGCATAAATTAGGAAAACCTGGTAATGAAATTGTTGTTAAAAAACTACGATATATTGGACACGATATTCCCGATATTAAACCAGCAAAAGGAGGAAGAATAAATTATTCAGGAATGTTGAAAAATGGCTATACACAAGCCCTATTATAAACGAGGGAATGATGTCGCCCGACCAGGCTTGGTCGTCGTTTGATTTATGGGTGGAAGGTGCCGTTCAAAAAAGAAAAGAAGAACAAGACATAGAAAACAAAGTAGAAGAAAAAGTAGCAGAAGAAAAAGGAGTAGAAGAAAAAGTAGTAGAAGGAAATACAGCAGAAGAACCAGCTATACAAGAGCCTGAGGATTCACAGCAAGCAAATATGACTGAAGCAGAGACAGAACCAGAATCGGATGCTCAGTCTGGAATTGGCAAAGGATTAAGGACTGATGAAATAGATAACATTATGAAAAGGCACGATTGGTTTCTCGGCACGATAGCCAGCGACCGAATCAACAAGTTAAAACCAGAAAAAAGAAAAAAGTATGGTTTTATTATGAATACCCAAAAAAGTTCGCAACCAGGTCAGCATTGGATGGCTGTTTGGGTCAGTTTGAATGGCGCTCGAGCGTTGAAGTTTATGACTCGCTAGCCGAATATGAGCCGACTGAACTTTTCCAGCATCAAATGAAACAGCTGTTAGATAAAAGCAGACCTGATAGTTATTTATTAATGAAAGCTAATCAAGTTAAACAACAGAGTGATACGAGTGATACTTGCGGGTGGCATAGTATGCGGTTTCTTTTAGAGCGGGCAAAAGGAACCCGTTTTAAATTCGCCAGCGGATGGACTGATTTGAAAGAGAAGGAAGCGGAAGAACTGAAAGCCCAGAACGGCTACGGCTTTGACACATTCATTTAGCGCACCCCCTCCGTTGTGGTAGGTAATTAAAACAAAAATATATTTTCCTATATATAGTTTTTGAGGTCGTAGGAGGTTTTTGAAAAAAAGCTCCTACAATGGAATATAAGGGAGGGCGAAGTAGTGGCATCTATTATATAAATAGCAAAATAGGATAAACGGCACAGACAGCGACTTTACACACTCTTTGGATTTAAGAGGATTGGAGAATCCAACACATTGTAAAATTCTTCATATCTATGTGCCGAAATCATATTACTCTGTGGCGAGTCCCTACAACACTTTTACTCTGAATGAAAACGGTAATGAGGCGGTCATTACGATACCAGAGGGCAACTACACAATGAACAACTTAAAAAATAAGCTGGCCGAAGTGCTAACCGCAGATAGCCCCAACCATTACACATACACAATAACAAGCAACAACACAAACACCGACCCAGAAGACGGCAAGCTATTGTTTACCGTAGCGAACAATCCCATTAACATCCAACCGCGGTTTGTATTTGATGACGAAACTCGCATCCACGAAATTATGGGGTTTGAGCGGTCCTCTACTTATTTCTTCGCTAATAATACACCAAGGTAGTCAAATGTCATAATATTGACGGGCGAAAAAACATTATATTTACAATCAGACTTAGTAGGCGAAGGTGATAATCACGTATTACAGGAAATATACACAGCGAATGAAATCCCGTTCAGCTCTGTCATATATGATGGAAGCGGGTCGGAGTATGGCAAAAGACTGTCCACCAATTCAAACAATGTATTTAGGTTTTACTTAACCGACGAAAATGACCAACCCATTAACCTCAACGGGCTAGGCATTGTAATGACATTGTTGATTTACCGCGAGACGAATTATTTTGATTTCTTTAATTCATTTTTTAATTTGTTGAAATCGAAAGGGTAAATCATTTCAAACCCAATTGGGGTTGTAGGGGCGAAGTCCCTACCGTTATTTTATAATTTTTTTAAAAAAAACTATAAGATATAGAACCTTTTAAAAAAGCTTCACCAAAAACTTCGGGTCAAAACTGAAAAAAGAAAATGCCAGTCCAATAGTATTACGGAGGAGAACTAGTCCATCAGACTAAGGAACTGCTCACTGTAGTATGAATTGAACAAACTTACTAGCCGTGAATGTGCTGCTGATATCACACTTACCACTGCGGGCGGACTTGACAGCACATTTGAAATTCCTACCCGCCCTTTGAACCTTGCGAGATCTGTGTTGAAATTTACTTACACTCCGACTGCTGCAGGCCGTGCTGGTCGATACAATCGTATCTATATGGATTGTCCGAGTATGATTAAAACTATTGAAGCCGAAGCGGGCAGTATTTGTGTAATCTTCAACACGTAGGCAACTATACTAAGATAGTTTGGAAGCATGAGATTAGTTATGAAAAATTTAAGGCACTTGAGAACCACTGCGACTATGATACCGCTGTTGAAGGTAAGACTGGCTCTGGTGCTATGCTTCAAAAGTGTAATGCTGGAAAGATTGTTGTTGGTAGTAGAGCAGAAAGACGAGCAATTGATGCTGCAGTAGCCTACGATACTGCTAGAGATGCTATTCAAACATACTACAAAGTGCCTAGTGTGAATGCTCGTCGCCACGATGATAACGCTCTCGCTGATAGCATTGCTGGAACCTTTAGCCTTGTCAATGTTGATTATGACGAGGCTAAGTATTTTGAAGGTGGAACTAACAATCAACCAACCCCCGTTATTAGCGTTAAGCTTCCTTTGGGTATGCTGTTTGGAACGATTTTTGAACTTGATAAGACTATGGGATGCAATGAAATTCTGGATATGAGGATTGTGTGTGCTGAAACTCCACGAACTTCATTCTACTGCACTGATGCTAGCAGTATTTCTACTGGTGCGGCGATTACTGCTACAAATGCCACTATTTCAGGCTTGAATTTTTTCCTTGCTGTTGAGACCGACCCGAATGTTATTGTGGGTGTCCAACAAAAAATTGCTGGTGAGTGCTTCCCATTCAAAATTGAGTATCCCATTGCTTGGAAGCAGGCACTTAATGGAGAAAACCAAAACTTTGTAGTTAAAATGAACCGCTCGCAGGGTGAAAGAATTCGTCGTATATACACATCAGTCTTCAATAGCACTGAAAACAAAAATACATCTTTTGATAACGACAACAGAACTGATGGTGCTGCAGCACCAAATACTGCAGCAAAGAAGGTTAAGACATATTACACCACTCTTGACGGAACTAGTCTCCAGCAGTTTGATGTTAAAACATTAGAAAACGAAGACTATATGTTTCTAAAGGATAAGCTGAAGGGAAGTGCTATTTTGAATTCGAATATGTATCATTACAACTGGTTCCATGTTGATACCTTTGATAACAATTGCCTCCTGTGAGATAAGAATACTGACTGCCATGAGGTGAGCGGTCTAAGCATTGACACTGAAAGACGATATGAATTTGTCGCGACTACTCCCAATACTATCCAAAACCATTACACTTATGACATTCTTCAGCGAAGTGTGCTTCTTAAAGGAATTGAAATTTTGATGTCTTAACCCCGCCAGTTAGGTGATAGGTTTTTGAGATCGTAAGTGGTTTTTGAAAAAAAGCACTTACAATTAATTTTGATAAATTATTTATATTTTAATAATATAGGAATTTACACAAAACATTTTTTGAGGTTATAGGAGGTTTTTGTAAAAAAAGCTCCTACGATGACTACTCATCAGCGAAATTTGGTTGTTCAAGATGATGGAGGGAATTTTGTTAATTTGAAATGTGGTTCTAACGGAGGATTAAAAGTTGGAGATAGTAAGACAGCATTCGGTGAAGCCCTTGTCGGTCAATTAACTCCCATTATTCAGGAAACTTTTCCATATACGATAAATACACGGGTATGGAATAAGGTAGAAAATAAAACTGGAACTGTTTCACATAACAATCCCAAAGCGGTCTTAGCAACAGGAACTACCGCTCTTTCCGATACTCAAATTATCAGCAGAAAAAGATTGAAATATAGGCAGGTATGGGTGTCTGTATAAGATTTACTATGTTATGGGAAATAGGGGTGAATTCTGTATTTTCTGGATATATCGGTATAGGCGACGGACAAACAGACTGTCTATATTTCGGCCATTCCAGTGCTAATGGTATGAGAATTCGTCATTTAAATAATGGTGTAGAAACCTTTTATACCCAAGCAACCTGGATGACCCGTGCGATGGGAGTAAGATTATGCCTGCCATAGATTGGTCCAAAGGAAATGTATGCGAAATCAGATATCCATATTTGGGATATGGAAATATTTCGTTCTTTATGGAAAATAAAAATACTGGTGAATTTACTTTGGTTCATACTATTAAATATGCGGGCAGTAATACAGAGCCGTCTTTATCAAACTCTGTTTTACCTTCTATTTCAAATTTAGTGGGCGGTATTTTTTTTTGTAAATTGAAAGTTGCTTCCGTCGGTATGTTTGTTGAGGGAACAAATACTATAAATACAATCATAAAAAATAGTATTGAAGGTAGCGAAAACTGCTCTCAAACGGAATCTCCAATTTTAACTATTAGAAATAAAGCTTTATTTAATGGTGTTAAAACTAATAATTCAAATTTTTATCCGACTTTATTGAGTTTAGTAAATGAGGATAGCAAAAATAACATCATTAGTGTAATGTTAAATCCTACATTGAATATAAATCAAAATTTTGTTGATGTTGATGCGAAAACATCTATCGTTGATTATGATGTAAGCGCCACCGCGATAAGTGTTGCTGGAACTTTATTGATGAAAGTTTATTTAACTGCTGGGAGTAGCACCATTTTAAATTTACGAGACTTTGATATTTTGCTAACTCCTGGGGATAGTATATCAATTACTCAAAAGGCTACTGCAAACAGCACTGGAACGGCGATTAGGGCGATAGTTAATTTTATTGAGGACCATTGAACCTTTTGAAAAAGCTTCATAATAATAATAATAATGATAATAATAATAATAGTGCTTCTCTGTCAATGGCTGATGCATTTCTGCACATGCGCCTCCATCTCTCACCCGTGAGGGGAGTACGAAGAATTGACGATAAGCTCTAATGACACCCCCGCAAGGGCAGTTCCACCACTTCCAGACGGGCCGGTATGTTCAATGAAAATACTGGTCCAGACGGATCTGTATGTTCAATGAAAATATTACTGGTGGCACCGACGGGAATCGAACTGGCGACAGGGCCCAGATGGTAGAACTTGACCACTGGGCTATCACGGTGTCCATAATAATAATAATAATAATAATAATAATAATAATAATAATAATAATAATAGTGCTTCTCTGTCAATGGCTGATGCATTTCTGCACATGCGCCTCCATCGTCTCACCCGTGAGGGGAGTACGAAGAATTGACGATAGGCTCTAATGACACCCCCCGCACGGGCAGTTCCAACACTTCCAGACGGACCGGTATGTTCAATGAAAATACTGGTGGCACCGACGGGAATCGAACTGGCGACAGGTCCCAGATGGTAAACCTTGCCCACTGGGCTATCACGGTGTCCATAATAATAATAATAATAATAATAATAGTGCTTCTCTGTCAATGGCTGATGCATTTCTGCACATGCGCCTCCATCGTCTCACCCGTGAGGGGAGTACGAAGAATTGACGATAAGCTCTAATGACACCCCCGCAAGGGCAGTTCCAACACTTCCAGACGGGCCGGTATGTTCAATGAAAATACTGGTCCAGACGGATCGGTATGTTCAATGAAAATACTGGTGGCACCGACGGGAATCGAACTGGCGACAGGGCTCAGATGGTAGAACTTGACCACTGGGCAATAATAATAATAATAATAATAATAGTGCTTCTCTGTCAATGGCTGATGCATTTCTGCACATGCGCCTCCATCGTCTCACCCGTGAGGGAAGTACGAAGAATTGACGATAGGCTCTAATGACACCCCCGCAAGGGCAGTTCCAACACTTCCAGACGGACCGGTATGTTCAATGAAAATACTGGTCCAGACGGACCGGTATGTTCAATGAAAATACTGGTGGCACCGACGGGAATCGAACTGGCGACAGGGCCCAAATGGTAGAACTTGACTACTGGGCTATCACGGTGTCCATAATAATAATAATAATAATAATAATAATAATAATAATAATAATAATAATAATAGTGCTTCTCTGTCAATGGCTGATGCATTTCTGCACATGCGCCTCCATCGTCTCACCCGTGAGGGGAGTACGAAGAATTGACGATAAGCTCTAATGACACCCCCGCAAGGGCTGTGAGTGCCTGGCCGGGTTCGAGTACGCCGCGCCCGCCGACGGCTGTGTCCCGCTGCCCGCCGGCCCGGCCCCAGCCCGACCCCGCCAGGCCCGACGCCCGGCCCGGCCGGCGGCAGTGCCAGCGGCAGCCCGCCGCCGGGCGCCACCCCTAGCCCCTGCGGCGGCCCGGCCCCGCTGGCGGGCTGGCAGCTCCTGCTGCCCAGGCACCTGTGGCCCAGCGCCTCGCCCGCCGCGTGCCAGGCCTGAGGCGCCCGGTCCCGCACCAGCCGGAGGAGGAGGCCTCGGGGCGAGCGGACAGGGCCTGCTCTGGCCCTCCCCTGACCCACCACCGGCGGGGGAAGGAAGAGGCGGAGAAGGGAGGGGAGAAGAAGGCGTAGCTCACCACACTCGGCGGCGCTAGCAAAGTAGCAAAGCTTCGACGGGCCCCCCCCGCAACCCCTTCCTTCCTGTCCCCTCCTTGCCAGGATTAAAGGAGCTCGCAACCTCGCAGCAGGATGTCAAGCCCCGGCAGCAAGCCGCAGGCCTACGGTCAATGTAGGATTGAGTCTCTGCTGGCCCAGCACCGAGACGCGTTGACTGCCACGGGAATCGTGTCTATAGTCTTGGCCGAGAAGAAAGACTCGACGCGCGTAGTTCTGATCGGAGAGCACCATGTTGACCACGACGAAGTGTTGACAGGCGCACAAAAGGCCGCGGTCGCCGAGTTGTTAAAAGCGCTGGTGAAATGGTCCCGACGGAGCCTTACTATTAAGCAGTGGACGTTGATCTACGAACAGTCGGATGCCAACATACAGTTGCCACCAGAGACAATTGATCCACTGGAGACAATTGATCAATCAAGCACCGAGTTCACCAAGGGTGCCCGACGCACTCCAGGCGGCTACTGTAGTCTGGAAGCCCGCGTTAGAAAATGGGGCAGATTGTCGTCGGCGGGCCTGCAGTTAGCAAGGGGCTTCGCTAGAGAAGAGAAGGCGGGCTTGTTACCTTGTGACGCTCGGCACCTTTCTAAGGCGTACCAAATCACGGGCGTCACTGAGTTTATCTGCTTCCACAGCTTCTGCAATCTGCCGTTTGGATTGGGAACCCCTACCCCCAGGCAGGAATCCCTGGAGATACTCTCGTCCTGGGAGAAATGGACAGGAGGTATTGATCTCCGACAGTCGCATAAAGACGGGACAACCACAGCGGTGGTCGAACGCAACGAGTTCAGACATTCTCTAGAGGCCTGGACCGAGGCCTTGCGAAAGATCAAGGAAGAAGAACGAGCTCGCCTGCTGTCGGGCCTGCACAAAGCCGCGGCAGACATGAGGCAAGAAGCGGAGAAAGCGGACGGCCCTAGAGACTACGATTTGTACATCAAGGTGCACAGTTTGGTCCTGGAGGTCTATACCGCGGCGTCCGTGCTGTTGTGCAAGCAACCCGCGCTCGTCTATACGGGTGGTGGACACACTGGGTCCATCGTCAAGCTGTTGGAATCGAGTGGTCTGCTAACTGTGATCGACACGCTGCCAGTCCAGCGCCAAGAATGAGTGTCCGGGTGTGTCAGGGTGAGCCACGAGTGAGCCACGAATGGTCGCGCGGGAGCCCAGCTGTTGGCCGCGGGCCCGGCGTGCCAGTGTCCACCAGTCGTGGTCGGCCCGACCCCGAGGCTTGGCAGCTCTTATTAAACCCAGTCAATTTGCGCCGTGGTGCTACACTTGGGTACAGAATTTTTTAATAACCCCTGGGCAGGGCCGTGCCGGCACTAGGCGGCGAGTTCGGTGATGGTCACCAAGGTCTGTCGGCCGGGGGCCGTCATGTAGTTGTTGGCGCCCTGCGTGGTGCCGTTCACCTGCAGCCACACGCACCACCCGGCCGGCACATCGAGTACGCCCGCGAGACTGAGCGAAGCGCCGTCCCCCCAGGCGGTGGCGCCGTCCCCGCGAGCACTCGCGGCTAGCCAGCCCGGCCCCTGGTAGAACGCGGGGTCAGGCGGGCCGGCCCAGTCCGAGAGACCAAAGCCCGCCTCAAACGCGAAGCCGCCCGGGTTGACGGGGTTCCGCAGCGCCAGCTGCGCCGTCAGTAGCCAGCGCCTGGTTGTCCCCCACGCGTTGCACCACCTCGTGTAATTGCCCGCCTACCAGGTAGAGTAGGTGATGCGCCCCGCGGTCGGGGTCACGAGCGGCGTGTCACTGACGAGCACCCCAGCCGCCACGCCGGGCGTGAAGGTTTGGACAGCCGTGGACCCCCACTGGCCGGCAGTGAAGGTGACCGCGTCGATAGCCCCCGCGCTGTCGAGCTGCAGCAGCCGCGCCTGTGGGGGCAGCGACGAAGGCAGCAGCAGGTTGACGCCGCCGCGGCTCGCGATCGTGCTCGAACCCACACGCAACAGCTGCTGGCTCTGCGCGATAGCGTAGTCGACGTACGCCCTGTTGACGACGCGCGTGGGCTCGGACGGCCACGCTATTTCTTCCCAATCAAAACGCACTTGTTTGATCAGACAAGGGTGCTTCAGCGTCGGAAATCCAGTCAAGACCTGGTTAGTGACAAAAATAGTCGGCACGAGCAACTCCACGTATCGAGCGGTGGCCGTGGTGGCGGGCTGCAGTGCATACCAGTACGCCGTGCTGCCAATCCACGTGTACGCACTATCCTGTGCATGCCACACACTCCAGTCGACGCCATTGGATGACGTGGCGGCGTACCAAGTGGTGGGCGCACCGTAAAAAGCCGGATTCGTACCCAGACCAAGGAGTCTAACTTCTGCTTTGAGGTAGTAACGCCGAAGCAGCACGGTCTGTCCAAAGTCGAGGCGGAGCCACTCGCCAGTGTAGTTGGTGCCAGAGTACAGCCTCGTGGCGTTGGACAAGTAGGCCAGTGACCTGTTCCAGACTAGTGCCGAGGACCAGTAGTTTTCAATCGGGGCGCCCGTCACGACGTACCACGTGGTGCCGAAAGCCCCGAACGCGTCTCCCTCCCGCGTAGCCTTGCCCGTGAAGGTGGTGCCGGTTGTGACAATCGCAGAGGACGCAGACGCGACGAGCGGGGCGGGGGCCGTGTTGTTGGTCATGTTCAGGCTCGCGTTCACAAACACCGTCTGGTTCGGCATGGAGGCCGGGAGCGGCAGGCTGTGCGCGTCCAGGGCATTGACGTGGGCCAGCAGTGCGGCCACGGTGGCGGCGCCCAGCTGGGCCGCCGTCACTTGGTGCGGGTTGTTGTAGTCGGCCAGGTGCGTCGGGCACACGCTCTGGCAGTCGGGCGGCGGTGGAGTGTGCGCGCTCAGGTTGTTGACGTGGGCCAGCAGCGCCCCCACGGTGGCGGCGCCCAGCTGGGCCGCGGACACTTGGTGCGGGTTGTTGTAGTCGGCCAGGTGCGCCGGGCACACGCTCTGGCAGTCGGGAAGGTACGGGCACAGCGCGCTGCACCGGAGCGCCAGCAGCAGCAGCCACCAGGGCCACCAGGCTAAGCTCGCTGGTGGCATGGCTAGTGCTTGGTCGGGGTGTGCTGTCCCTGGCCACTAAATTTTTTTGCTGGCTTTTCTGCTAAGGGCGGCTCGCGACGCGCACAGCCAGCCCAGGCGGCGGCGGCGGGGGGTCGGCGGCGGCGCCGCTCCCCTCCCCTGCCCGGCCCCCCCCCTCCCCTCCTCCCCCTCGCCTCCCTGCCCGGCACCCTCGGGCCTGGGCCACGCCGGCGCGGGCGGCCCCGCTGTTCACGCCCCCCCCCTCCCGGCACTGGCGCCACTCCCGGCGTCGTCGTCGTCCCACGGGCACCCCGCACAGAAAAGCTCTCGCCCATGTCGGTGGCCGACCAGGCAGGGGGCGCCGCGGAGCAGACCAGACAAGTGCAGTGCGCCGCGTGCACGGGGGCCTGTGTCGTGCTAGCCTCGGCGCTAGAGGTGTGCTCGCAGTGCCAGCGAGCGGAGCTGTACCTCTGCCCGCACAAGGGGTGCTTTGCCGACGCGTGCTTCGAGTGTGGCCTGCTGACACGGCCGCACGTCTGCCTCTCGAAATGCCTCACCGGGTGTATAGCCGGGCCGCCGGGCCCCGCGCGGCGCTGGCAGGGTTGGCGAGGAGCGCCCCGGCCCGCGCCACCGACCGCGCCACCAACCGCGCCGCCGGCCGGGGCGCCCGGCCTGCCCTGGTGGGTCCGCCAGGGCCCCGCGCGAGACAAGACCAGCTACCCAGAGACGCGCTCCGCGCAGCTGCGACCTGCTAGCGCGGCCCCCTAGGGCTCGTGCACACCCGCGAGCCGAGACTCCGCCCCCGGCGCGGGGAGGAAGAAACCGGCGGCCCCCCCCCCCCTCTTCGCGAGTACCCTGGAGCGCACACCATGCCCCCCCCTCCCCTAACTCACACCGAGTTAGCTTGGCCCCCCCCCTCCCTGGCTCACACCGAGGTTAGCATGCCTCTACCCCCCCGCGCTCACACCCAGGTTAGTGGTACCCCTTTCCTACGCTCACGCCAAAGTTGGTGGTACCTCTACCCCCCTGGCTCACATCCAGGTTGGTGGCACCTCTGCCCCCCTGACTCACACCCAAGTTAGTGGTACCCCCCTCCTAACTCACACCGAGGCTAGCCTGTACCTCCCCCCCTTCCCCCCCCCCTACACTCACCCAGAGGAGGGGAAGCGGCCCCTCTCCACGCGGCGCTCTGGACTTCATGCCCGTGCCCAGCCTCGGTCCAAATAAGGGGGTAGAGACCGCCTCTACCTGCCAGGCCTGTACCGCATCTTAGCTTAACTTAAATCCCTAGCGGTGCTTTCTCGAGACGCGTGTGTGTCTGCCCATGATCAAGCTTGAGTTGCTTGGTGCGCGCAGCTCTGCCCCTAGGCCCCCGCCCCCCATTGACAAGTGCCCGGGCCACTGCCTCCGGTTAATATCTAGCACCCCCCCTCCCCCTCTTCCCCCCGTTTTCGTTTCATTAAAAAAGCCATATTCTTGTCTTTGATATTTACAAAAAAAAGATGTTGAGGGAAGCCAGGGGTTGAAAAGGAGGAGCTCCCTCCCCTAGGGGAGAGGGAGAAACAGAAGGGAGGGGGGAAACACTCCCCTCCCCCCCCCCATGACCACTTACGTTGGGGAGGGGAGGGGGGAAAGAAATAAAAAGGGAGGGGGGAGGGGTCCATACCCAAGAAATGCGAGGAGTGAGAGAGAGAGAGACCTGCCAAAGGTCTCCTACCGCTGGTTCTGGAATGACGCAACAAGAAGAAAAAGTGACAGAAGCCCTGCACAAATCTCTATGTACACTCGGAACAGAATTTGCTGCTAATAAACCGGTTCGTATTGTTAGCCCCGCTGAGTGCTCGTTGGACGCTTATGCCATCCTAACTGAATCCTTGTCAGGCGATTTTAGTAATGAACTCCTAACAACACCCGCGTCTAACACAAAATGCTACTTCACGCGCAACGCCGTAGGGCAGGTCCTGCAAGAGTTAGGACGTGTGGTGCCTGAGGGTTCCCTGTTGCCGACAAAAACCAAAAAAAGTCATGTCGACACAGCAAAGGCGAGGGGGCGCCATGTCAGCACGAAAGCATAGCTGCAGTGTGTAGCAGACTGTGCGCCATGGTAAGAGACAACAACAAGTACAATTTATTCCGCCAAATAAGTGCAGACATGGAGGAACTCGAGCGCCGGCTTGTACGGGAAACTACAACTGGCTACCAGGAGGCGCGACAGGCGGCTCTATCTAGATTGGGTGAGCTGGTGCAACAAGCGCAACGTACCTTGGCAGACCGAACTGGGTCCGAGCAAGTGACTGGCTCCGAAGCACGGGTCTTGCGGCCCGTGTTTCGATCGGGCCCGTCAACATTGTCTCCCGACGGGGCGCTTTTCTTGCCCCTGGCCCAGCTTCTGCAGTTTGTTGGGCGAAACGGACAAGCCCCGACCGACACGCAATGGCGGCAAGACCCTGCTGCGATCAACAGCTTTCTGCAGGAAAAAGATGGGTATGAATGGGATGCCAAGGTCTTCATCGGAGCTCCCCGCAATCGCGTGGCTCGAAAAGTCAGAATTGAGCTGCTATGGGGATTCTGGGATTATTGGCGAACAGAAGTGTACAAGTCGGCTAAACACCTGGAAAAGAAGATACAAGAAAACCGCGCAGAGTGGGACGATTTTTTTGAATTCCATGAGCTAGCCTGCTATCCTTGTCCGGAACCTGAAAAAAGCAAAGAAGAAGATTGGGACGTGACAAACCCTGAAACCGCCTTCGTGCGTCGTGTTTGTGCCTGGAGCCAGGTGTCGATCAAACCACACATCAAAGTTAAATCGAGCTTTCATGCAGCCCGAGCGTGGATGTATATTTGGGACGTGTTTTGCTGCAGAGCCACGTCGTCCGACCAGCACTACGAAACGAATCTGTTGCATTTGTCCAATAGTTTCTGGATGTACGCGAGCGATGTGCTCAAACCATATTTCGAGCTGTTTTTTGGAGGCAAACTGGACATTCTGCAACGGCAGGCACCCCTTGCGTGGAAAATACTAAGTAACTACCGTCCTACGCCAGGGTCAACACAGGCACTGCAAGAGTGTGGTCTACCGGACGATGTGATAGGTTCTATCATTAAGAAGTACTATTAAAGCAACAGTCCCCTCTCCCCGGGGGGGAAGGAGAGAGGGGGGGGGGGGCGCCTAGGCGCCCCCCCCCGGTTTAGCCTAACAAAGCTCGCACGCAACACGAAAAAAAGGCGTGAGAAGAAAAAAGACACACAGACATGAGCCTGCAACAACAAATCACAACAGGAAGCCTCGGCGCGCCCCTCATTTCTCTTACAGCCAAGTATTCCGAGGCAGACCCTGCAGGAGGCCGAGCGAAGCCTGCACAAGCAACCAGACCAGGCAGAAAGAGAAGGGGACGACTCCCACTTGGAAGAGGAAGACATAGACTCTGGGAGGGGGGGGCCTAGACGTGCGCAAGGGTCTGGCCTGGATCAATCGAAGCAAGCTTTTCTTATGAAAGTTCCTTGGCGCAAGTTTGGGCCCCAACAAGAAGTTTTTATTTCTTTTTTTGAATTGTAATTAAAAAAGCTTGACAAGACTTGAAACTCGACACTGGCTGGGCGTGACCGCGGGCCCGTGCGAGGCGCTAGCCCTTGTGCCCACTGCGCTTCCGACCCTACAAATCCTAATGCTGCAGTTTCGCAAACAAGTCTGAAACGCGGAGCTGCGTGCCTTGTCGGGCGTCCCCAGGCTGCGGCGTCTTGTCCTGCATGGCTGCCCCCAAATCACAGACGAGGGCCTTTTTGTACAGCCTGTATAGGCGCTCTTTTTTGCGCCCTAGCCTCTGGCCGAGTGCCTGGAAGAGGAGTGGGGGTTAGGTTGTGCCTTCGTGTTGTTGTGGCAGGCGAGTACTGTGAGCGGCAGGCGGCGCGCCCACGCGTTGCCTAGCCGCAGTGACAGGGCGTCGCGGGCTTGGCGCAGTGCCTCGCCCAGCAGGTTCTGCCCTGGCCAAGCCTCCCTTTGTCACGCCAACGGATCATGTCAACTTAGCCTCATGGACCACACCATCTCAAGCGGGTGACTGTCCATGATCAAGCTTGAGTTGCTTGGTGCGCGCAGCTCTGCCCCTAGGCCCCCGCCTCCCTTGACAAGTGTCCGGGCCACCGCCTCCGGCCGGCAACCCCGACGGGTAGTGTAGCAGAAGAGGTTGACTCTGTCCCTCCCTTGCTCTCTCTGCCTCTCACTCCCCTCTCTCCGCTCCTCCGCCCCCTCTCTACTCTCTCCCCCCTCCCTCTCCCTGCTCCCCCCCACCTGCCCCTGTGACCCGGTGCGTCCGCCCAAGGCGCTAAACAGCTGCCAGCAACGCCAGCCGGCCATGTTGCGTCCGTGCGCGGTATGCGGCAAAGAAGAAGACAAGCAGAGGCCATTGTCTCTGCCGGGGGACACAGTGAGGCGAGAGTTCGGCGCAGCGGGGGAGACGGTGATGCGAGAGCTCGGTACAGAGCTCGTGTCTTTTGTGTGGAACGCTACCCCACTGGCGAGTCTCAACCAGGGCCTGTCGAGCCTGTCCTACTCGGAAGAGGACATGGCTTGGGCCACATTGCTTGGCCAAGGCGACCGTTACTTGAATAAACTGGATTGTAAAGACGGCGCACCAGCGGACCTACGCCAACTACTACAGCGAGGTCGGGTGGAGCCCCAAGGGAAATCACCTCTGGACGCGGCACGCCAACTACTACAGCGAGGTCGGGTGGAGCCCCAAGGGAAATCACCTCTGGACGCGGCACGCCGAGACTGGGCGCACCTGCACATTCCGTCCCGCCTTTGCTTGCGATTCAGCGACCAGGATATACCAGCGGGTGACGACGGAAGGGATGAGCTGCTGGAGCTGCTGTTTGCTCGAGCCTGGCCCAGGCTAGCTACCCATGGGGTGTGGGAGTTTGCCACCACGAGCTTCCGCACCAACGTTGAGATGCTGGTTCGCTTGCACGAGTGGAGGCAAGCACAGGAGCTGTCGAATCGCCCCCTCAGCTCCGTCACCCTCGGCTTGCAGCCAACCGCGTTCGACGGGGTACCGGAGGAACTGAAAAAACTGCTGCGTCTGCTAACTGAAGTTGAGGTAGACTGCTTGCGTCTCCATTTCGAGGACGAATTCTTGCGGGTAGACCCGACGCTGCTTGGCTTGTTCTGGAATTCGATCCCGCGCAGCTGCACCCAGCTTCAGCTGCGCGGGTATCCGCTGCAACAGGAGCAGCTACAACAGGAGGCTCCGTACAGCTTTGCAGACTTCTGGCAAGAGCACCCCCGCTTGGCCAAGCTGCGGTTGACGTATGCCGGCGATGGCGAAGGGGGCGATCTACCGTTTCCTAACCTTTTCACCGGAAAAGCAACCCGGCAGGTAAGGGAGTTAGAGTTCAGGCCCTCGTCCCACGCCGGCCTGCCTTCGCTAGGCGGCCTGCAGGGATTAACGCGCTTCAACCTCCGTCTCTTGATTCTCGACGAGGTCAAAGCACGGGAATGCAGGGCGGTGCTCAAGAACTGCCGAGGGACTCTGCAAAGCCTGGTGCTCCGGTACACTTACTCGTCTGTCACGGCGCAACAAGAGCTGAAGGCGGGGATCCGCGCCTGCCAGAAACTTAAGTCCTGCACTCTATCTATCACAGCGGCAGACTTGCTTGAGCAGAAGCACCTGCCTTGTTGGCCTGACCTCCGGAGACTGCGGATCTACGTCGCCGAAGAGGAAGGAGCCGGAGAGGGGGCCTCCGGTCAACTGCGGTTGTTGGACTTGTTGCAGGGCTGGTGTCAAGTGGGCGGGCTAGAAGAACTAGCCATCCACACGGCGAGATCTTCGCGGCGCTGCGAGCTCGTGGCTGACTCAGCCGCGTGGGCACAAATGACGAGCCTGACCCGCTTGACGCTAGGGGGCTTTGGCAGCCTTTCCGACGCTCCTACACCGCCGAGGCTATCGAGCCTACGGTTGGTACGCCTTGGTCGGCTGGGCTACGAGCTGCAGCGGCAGCTGTTTGCGCCCACGAGAGAAAGTAAGCTGGAGAAGCTCGACGTCGACGAGGGTCTCTGGCTGACCGAAAGCCTCGTCCAGCGTCGCCTAGCCGCGCTGCCGGGACTACAAAGGCTCCGCTTGTGCAAGCGCACTCACGGCGAGTCCGATGAGTGGATCACGTCGCTGGCCACCCTCAATGCTCGTAGGCAGCGGAAGCGGCTCCCCTCAGCGGTGGTGCTCGAATTCAACAAGAGCATGCTTTCCGGGCCGCAGCTACAAGAGTTGCTAGACAGCAAGACTCCAGTGTGGCTTACGAGAACAGGCTCTTCAGCTTGCGACTGTAAGCGGTCCATGTGGTTCGGTGGGCCCAGAAGCCTGTGCACCCCTCTGGCCGAGGCCAAGGAAGCAAACATGAAGGTGTTGCTGGCCGTGTTTGGGGTTGGCACACTCGAAGAACGAAGGATGCGAGAGCTGGGAGACCGGGAAGCCACTAAGCAGCAACGACTAGAGTACCTGGGGCACCTAGAGCTCAAGCGGGACACTAAGTTGGTCATCCCCGCTGACGTCACGCTCACGTTCGATAGCACCAACATTTTCGCCTTGCACGACGAGGACGAGAGGTGGGGCAAGGTGCCTTGGTCACAGCTGGCGCACCACTCGCGGTGGTCCTTTTTCTCGCGTAACTTTGACCGGAACTGCCGCTTGCTCCTCGACGTGGCACACCGCCGGCCCGGCAGAAGCCCCCCCCTCGCTTCGGTGCGAATAAACTGCATCGGCGAGGCCTCAACCCAGGAGGAGCTGGCGCGGCTATCCTCGCTGCGAATCAGTAGCTTGCACCTAGACTACGGCTACGACGACGCGCCTGCCTGGCGGTGGTACCAAGCGCCCCCGAGCGTGGAGGAACTGACCCTCTCGGACCTAGACTGGAAGAAATATCCAGATCAGCCAGCAGAAGTCGACAAAGCTGCACTGTCACGGCTAAGCAGGCTGGTGCTGGAGGACTGCCAAGCACCCCCCCCTGCGGCTGCTCCTGCAGCTCCCGGCAGGCGGCGCACTGACGCTGAGTGCATGCGGCGACTACCCTCCTGGGACCAAAGGTTCAAGCCGTTGTCGGAGCTGTGCCTCGCCTGCGAGGAAACCGAGTCCATGTGTGAATTTGCGGAGGAAGCGCTCGCCTGCTCTCTTCGAACCCTGCAGACGTTCAAGTTCGAGGTTACTGGCTGGCCAAGGACTGAGGCCCAGGCCTGGCAAGAGCAGCAACGGGTGGCAAGACTGTACGCGAAGGTCGGGCTCTGCCGAAAGCTGACCCAGCTCCGGCTGACGGCGCTTGGTAGGCCTAGCCTGCTCGAGGGTGGTGCTCAAGGCTGGCCCGCTCTGAAGAAGCTTGAGAAGCTTGAGGTCTTGTCGTTGGCGACGCGGGGTCCAGAGCTGGTGCAGCTGTCCGACTTTTTGTGTGTGTTCATCCCGCCAGGATCAACCACTCTGCGGGAGGTAGCCTTAAGCGCCACCGGTGTTACCGCTCAGTCAAGATACCGGCGCATAGAGGTGTCGACGACCGCTTGGGCACGCCTGGCGACGGTGGAGAAGCTCAGCCTCGCTGGCTTTGACGTGGTCAAGGGAGCGATACCGTGGATGCGAGCACTAACCCACCTGACGATAAACTATACCTACCTCTCGTATCGCCAGCTGCGGGCACTGCTCCGGCCACCGTTGCAGGAGCTAGACGTGACGCTGGGCACAAGCAGAGAGGCTAGCTGGTTCGACGGGATCGTCCTGGTGGAGCTGCTGGCGGAGGTCAAGAGCCTGAGGAAACTATCTTTGTGCTGAGAGAAACCGGACCCCGAGTGGTACCGGCTCCTGGCGGACTTCGACCGGGTTAGAAAAGAGCGGGGCTTGGTTCCGGTAGACATTTACTGGTACTACGAGCCGGATACAACGGACGAGCAGGCGCTGGCCCGGCAAAGGGAGGCGCTGGCACTACAGACCGCGGAGCTGGGGGAGAGGTTCCACCCGGTCGAGCTGTTCCCCAAGTAGTTAAATGTCCAGGCGCTTCTTCAAGTCAATCCCGGGCGCCGGCCGGCGAATTCCCCCCCTCTCCCGGACCGGTCAGCCAGCAGCAGAGACAGGCAAACTTTGTTTTAATTTTAGGCACACGGCGACGGCCCGGACTTGCCTAGATCGGCACCACCAGGGTCTGGATGTCCCGCCGGCAGAAGGGACATTCGCGCATTCCTGCCGCACACTCGCCACACGCGCGGGCGTGGCCGCAGGGGACGAACACGACCAGGGGCCGGGGGCCCTCTTCGCAAATGTCACAGGTCCGAGCCCGTGGGGGCTCTTGCTGCTCGGCGGCCTGCCGCAGCCGCTGTAGGGTGGCCTGCGCGGCCGCGACGTCGGCGGCCAGCCCGAGCCGTGCCCTCCGCAGGCCCTTGAGGGCGCCGAGCAAGTCCGCCTGTTCGGCCCGGAGCTCTTGGCCGCGGCGGCTAAGTGTCTCGTGCTGGGAGGTCAGCCTGTCCACCTCGGACTGTAATCTCTTCTGTTCGCGGGCCAGCCTCTTGTTGCAGGTGCGCAGCCTTTTGCCCCTCTCCAGCACGGATTGCAAGGGGCTGGGGCGCGGCCGGCCGGTGCCCGGTCGGTGCGGTGCCGTCTCGCGCTGCGCCGGGCCCCGTCCGTCCCGCGGGAGCCGTGGGCCAGGCCTGTCCGGCGCCTGCCTCCAGCAGCGCGCCCAGGGCCGGGCCCGGCGGATTCTCCCCCCCGGGCAGGGACGGCGCGAGGTAGGGCTGGTCACGGCGCAGCAGCGAGCCAGCGGTTTGGAGGACGCTGCGGCCCCCGGCACGGCGGGCGGCCCGTCGCGCCGGGGCGCGGCCGGTGGCGTGGCCGGAGGCTCGTCGCGCTGGGCACGGCTCGGCCGGGGGCTCGTCGCGCTGAGGCTCGGTCGGGGGCTCGTGGACGATGAGCCGGGCGGCGCGTTCGATGGTCCGCAACAGGTCCACGGCCGAGGCCGGGCTGGGGAGCCCCCGGGCCGTAGCCGGGCCTTGAGGCGCCACCACCGCACACCCATGCACTGCGCAGCGTAGGCGTTCTGCTCGCCGAGCCATTCGCACGCCGGGTCCGCGCCGTAGTGGGCGAGGACATCGAGCATCAGCCACACCGCGGCAAAGTCCTCGCTCGCCATCTTCACGCACGGGTATTCGGCGCACAAGCCCGTGCAGAGTACTTCGAGCACCGTCTGGCTCCGCAGTTCGAAGGGCAAGGGCGGCTGGTACACCGGGGTGCCCAGCCCCAGGAAAGTGTGCAAGAGCAAGGGGGACCTGAGCAGGACCGCCGCCACCGGCCAGACCAGGCTGCGAGAGTGCAGCAAAGCCCCGGCGTCCAGGAAGATCGGCCGAAAGTCCTCGGGCTGCGACTGGAGCAGCGCGGCGCGCAGGATGGCTATCACCCGGCGTGCGTCGGCCACGTTCGGCTCGGCCAGGGGCACGCGCAATTCATCCAGTATGTCCGCCAACAGCAGCTCCAAGGGGAACCTGGACGCGGCCCGCTTCCTGGCCGCGCCGCGCCGGGCCCGCAGGCCCGCCAGCAAGGAGCGCAGCGTGCGCTCCGAGGCAGACCTGGCCAGGGCCCTCGACCACAGCAGTGTCGCCACCGCCAGCAGCCGCAGCCAGGCCAGGGCGAACGCCATGGGCGACAGGCTGTTGAGCCTCACGCGCGCCAGCAGCCGGCCGCCCGAGGCGGCCAGCTCGGTGTCGGGGCCCTGGAGCAGTTCGAGGAAAACTTCAGGCGCCGCCTGTGCGCAGGCCATTCTCCCGAGCTCGGACGCCGGTGCCCCGTCGATGAGGCGTTCCACTTGCTGGCGGGCGGCCGGGTTGCACTGGCCCTGGACCACCGCCAGCCCCAGCTCCGTACCCAGCGCCACGGCGCCGTCCCACTCGGCCAGCTTTTCCTGGCTCCACTCGCGCAGCAGACCGATCGCGTCTCGCACCTTGGCGCGTGCTGCGCGCAAGCAAAACAGCAGCGCCTCCTCTTCGCGCCGTGGGAGCAAGGTAGCGACCAGGGTCTTCCACACCTGCAAGCCACCGGTCTCGAGGCTGCCGCTGTGCAGGTAGTACTGGAGCTTGTGCGCCTGTGCCGGGGACCAACGCTCCTCCAGGACACCCTGCAAGAGGCTCTCCCAGCCCTGCTCGAGGGGTGTGGGCGCGGGCGGCGCGGCGTCGGCAGGGACGTTGGCGCCGGCGGCCGCGGTAGTAAACTGGTGAAGGGGCAACATATTAAGGCCGGCTAGGCGCTGTACGAGGTTGGCCAGAACCGACTTTGTGCAACCACTGGCTCCGGACGGCTACCGAACGGGGGGACGGCGCGCCCCCCCCTTGGCGCGCGCGGAGGGGGGGAGCGCCCCCTAGCCCCCGGCACGCGCCGCCCCGTGCGCGCGCGCCAAGGGGGGGGACCCCCCGTGTGGGGCGAGGGCGCCCCTCCCCGGCGCGCGCCACCGCCCCTGTCGGCCCGCGCCAGCACACGCGCCCGTGCCCCGTCCTGTCCACCCACGCGCGCCACGCCCGCGAGCGTGGCGGGCCTCCGGGCGCGTGCGCGAGCGAGGGGAGGGGGGGCGCTGGCTGCTGGAGCGTGGGTCTGGCTCTGTTTCTCCCTCCCTCCCTCCTCCACTCCCAACGCCAAGCCGGGGGAGGGGGGCGGGAAGGGGGCGGCCGCAGACGGGCCTGGCGGGGTGCCGCGCGGGCACGGCGTGCCCGCACCCGGGCGGCGGGGGGCCGGCCGCGGGCAGGCCGTGGCCGGAGCACGCAGAGGGGGGAGGGGGCGAGGGTGGAGCGCGGGCTGCTCCCCCCCAGGGGAGGGAAGGGGGGCGGACAACGTGGCTGAAAACTGACTGACAGAAGAAGAAGCTCGGGTCCTCCCCCCGGCCGAGTTGTTTCCTGTCCCCGGCGCTATGGAGAGCTTGCCCAGCCCCGTGGGCCAGCCGCCCGGCCGGCCGCCCACCCCCGCGACGACGGCGGCGGCCGCGGACGACGGCGACTCACTGCCCGTTGAGCTGCAGAAAGAGATCCTGTCTTTTCTGCCGGCCTGTAACCTCTTCACTTTGCTGCGCGTACGTGTCGGGGGCCTCTGGGGCCTGCGGGGCCAGCCCGCGCTGTGGCCGCGGCCGTTGGTGCTAGGCCACGCGCCCTCCCTGGGCACGCAGCAGCTACTACAAAGCCTGGGAGTCCGTGTCAGGCGCCTGTTCATCGGCAGCGTGGCCGAGTGGGAACGAGCGGGCGGTCTGCTGCCCTCCCTGGATGTGCGAGAGCTGACGTTGCTGAGCGCACTGCACGCGAGCGGCCCCCCGGCGGCGGGGCCCCGCGGACCCCTGTGCTACCTGCGCGAGCTGCCGCCGGGCGGCCTGGGCGGGGCGCGCCTGCGCAGGCTGTACCTGTGCCGGGCCCCCCAGCTGCGTTCGCTGCACGGGCTGCACGTGCTGGCACCCCGCCTGGCCGAGCTGCAGCTGGAGCACTGCTCCTCCTTGCAAGATATCAGCAGCCTGGCTGCTGCCCGAGCTCCGCTGTGTCAGGCTCTCGCACATCAGACCGGCGTTCAGCCTAGGGTCGCTGCAGCGGTCGGCCGCCCGGCTCAGGACGCTCAGCCTCCGCCACTGCCCCTTGCTGTCCCAGGCGGAGGCGCTGGCGCGCTGGCCCGACCTAGAAGAGCTCGAGCTGGCCTCTTGCTCTAGCCTGCGGGGCCTGGGCTTCCTAGCCGGCCACCCCCGGCTCCGCCGGCTGGTGCTGCGCGGCCTGTGGACCCCCGACCTCGGCTCGCTGCTGTCCACCCTGCCGCAGCTGGAATACCTGCACGTCGAGAACTGCCCCGCCGTAGCCACGTTAGACGCCGGTGAGCCCGGCCTGCCCCGGCTGCGGGTGCTGCGGGTCCTGGACTGCCCCTCCCTGCAGAGCCTGCGGCTCCCACACTGTGCGCCCGGCCTCGAGGTCCTGCACGTGCGCCTGGCGCCGCAGGCCGCCGACCCCCTGGGCCGGACGCCCTGGCCGCGCCTGCCGGAGCTGCGCAACGTGGACCTAGGCGACCTCGAACCGCCGGGCCACAGCCTGGACTTCTTGGCCGGCGTGCCGCACCTGCACACGCTGCGGCTCCGCTACCCGGCCGCCGGCTGTGCGTCCCGCGACTGCCCGCTCACCCACGCCCCCGACCTGCGGCCGCTGGCTGCCTGCCGCGGGCTGCGCGTGCTGTCGCTGCTGCCGGCGCTGGGCTCGATCGAGCCCTCCGGGCTCGGGCTGCTGCCCGAGCTACGGGAGCTCGAGCTGCGGGGGCTGGTTTACGCGCCCCTGGCCGCGCTCCTGTGCCTGCCGAACCTGCGGGCGCTGCGCCTGCAGACCACCCAGGTCACCCTGTCACTGGCCGCGCTAGCACCGCTGGCCGCGCTGGCCTCGCTGGACCTGTCCGGCTCGGGGGGCTGGCCGTCCTCAAGGGCCTGGCTAGCCTGCGCCACCTGCGCCAGGTGCGCGTGAGTGGCTGCTTCTCCCTGTGCTTTATCGAGCGCCTAGACTTGCTGCAGGCCAGGGGCGTGGACTTGGTGGGCCTCCCCGACACCTACCACTTCCGGCATACACCGGCGGCGGAGGCGCCCCGCCCGGGCGCGAGGGCCAAGCGGCGGCTCGCCGGGCACGACCCCTAGGCGGCAGCACGGCCCTCCCCGGCCCCGGTTCCTCTGCCCTGGTCCTCTTTATTTGGATTAAAGGCAGGGGCTTTTTACTAACCAGGAACTAGAGCTCACTCCCCCCCCCGCGCGCCAGGGGGGGGGGCTGGTCCTCGCCGGAAGCGGCCTCCAGCCGTAACACCAACTCCCAGGCTACCGCGTCACGCCCGCCGCCGTCGCCCGCCCGCGGTGACCGCGCCTGGCGGGGCTGCCGGGCCGCGCCGAGATCCAGGCGTGCGTAGGCTAGGGCTAGCGCCACGAGGTCCACGTGCTGGAACCAGCGCCTCTCCAGTGCGAGGTCCGGTGGACCGGCCTCTGCGGGCCGGGGGGGCGCCTGCCCGGCAGGCGCAGCCCCCAGAGCCAGAAGCTAGCGGCCCCCGTCGGACGCACGCCCAGCCCCGCCGCGCCGGGCGCCACCACGTCGCGCCCCGCCATGACGGGCCCGAAGAAGACCGCCTGCCCGTCGACCAGACAGAGCAGCTTGGTGTACCCGGCCGCGCGGCGCTGCTGCTCGACCACCTTGAACGGAAAATAGACGCGGCCGGCCACGCGCAGGGCGGGGAACGCCAGTGTGCGCTGGGGGTACGGCCTGTCCCGCGCCCAGGGTACACAGCGGGCGGCGCCCGCCGCCGGTGCCGCACGAGCCGGCACGTTCCAAGCCCCGGACCCGAACAGCAAGTGCACGGCGCAAGTTTGCACTCCGCGGAGCCGCTGCCGCAGCCCAGCCAGTCCGTCCGCCGGCCGCGGGATGTCGCGGCACATCACCTGCGCCCGCCCCGCGCCGGCTGGCTCCCACCCCCGTGAGAGCCAGAAGGTGTAGTCGTGCTGCGGCTCACGGCGCAGCACCAGGTAATCGGCGGGGTCGTGCGGGCCAGATACGCCAGCAACCCCGCCACGAAGGCGCTGCCGATCCCCTGGCGTCGTCGCCCCACGTCTACTTCACAGAGGTCCAGGCGCCAGCCGTCGGCTACCGACAGCAGCGCGTACGCTACCAGCTGCTCACCTTCTTCGTACACCAGCAACAGCCTCCCGGGCTCGGCTAGTGCGCTTGCCAGGAGGTTCCAGTTGTGCCTGAACCCGGTGTCTGCGTGGGTGCCCGACGAACGTTCCACCAGCTCTCGCAGGACGGGCAGGTCGGGGGGCTGCGCCGCGCGCACCGAAGCCCCCCGCTCCACCTCTCGCTAGCCATGCGCTATTTTGCGGTGGCTGCGCGGCGCCAGGCCCCTCCGGGAGACCCCTCCGGAGACCCATCCGGCGCTCCACGCCCCGGGCCGGGCTGCACGCGGCACACCCGGCGCGGGGCCCTCTCCCCCCCCCCCCCCCCGTGGTGGCCGCGGGTCCCGGGCCCCGCGGCAGGTGGACCCCCCTAGGGGGCCGGAAGGGGGTAGGGTAAAGGGGGGGGGGCACCCCCCTTCCTCTGGGAGGAGGCACCCCCCCCCTTGGGAGGAGGCACCCCCCCCTCTGAGTGGAGGCACCCCCCCCTCTGGGAGGAGGCACCCCCCCTCTGGGAGGAGGCACCCCCCCCCTCTGAGTGGAGGCACCCCCCCCCTCTGGGAGGAGGCACCCTCCCCCCCCCTTGGGAAGAGGCGCCCCCCCCTTGAGAGAAGGCACCCCCCCCCCCTCTCAGGGAGGCGCAGGAGCAAGCAACCTCCCCGGGGGGCCACTCTAGATCCCGGTCGCATAGGAATGGGGGGGTGGCGCCAGAGAAGAAGC
>WBZZ01004999.1:0-22500 GCA_019918135.1 Paulinella micropora
CGTGACATACAGGCTTATTGTGCGACGAGTCTGGCTGCGCAGGTCCCTGGGCAGCGCGCCGGTGGGGCCAGTCAAGTGCATGCGCGCGATGTAGAAGAGCGCTCCAGTCAAGAGCATCATCACGTCCAGCAAGGATACGGTGTTGTACTTAGGAGTGTGAGCACACACTTCTCTGTAGACCAACTTGCCGTGGAATTGCCATTTCAGCAGCATGGTGGGGCTGCCTCCTTCGTAGTCTGGCCAGCGCCAGAAGACGAAGCCGATGCCGACCTGCAGCCCGCACGCGATCAGCGTGGGCAGGATCAGACTGCTCTGCGTCATCTCGTTGCAGAGCTCGGCACAGAAGCTGGAGTAGGACCTAGACAGAGACGAGGGAGGCAACGCGTGAGCACTGGAGGGGTTGGGTTGCTCCGTCGCGTGCGAGCCCACGAAGGGGAAGCTGCCCATGCGAAGCAGCTCAAAGTAGGAGGTGCGGTGGGTCTTTCCGCTGCTGTCCAGCTCAGGTACAGCCGCGGTGGGCGGTGTGGCCTCGCTGGTCGTCTTCTCGCGCTTGACGTGCTTGCGGCCGATCCCGCGCTCGTGCCACTGGCGCGCTTGAAAGGTCATGGGCGCGAAGGTCAGCACGGTGAAGAACCAGAACAGCCGCGGGCGGGTGACGCACAGACTCTGCGTGGGAGGGAGCAGGTAGAGGGGAGCGATGGCGGCGATGCCAGTCATGCCCGTCAAGACCAGGCTGTAGAAGAGCAAGGAGGCGTCGGCGAAGACCTTGTAGGATCGGCAGGCGATCACGAACCCCCACGCCGCCACCACCAAAAACAGCGTCCACGCGTCCAACGACACCTTCAGCGGGTGCAACCTTTATACATAAATATATAAATATATACATACATACATACATACATACATACGTACATGCATACATACATACATACGTACATACATACATACGTACATACATATTTACCAGGGCGGGTCGGTGTAGGGGGGCAGGTCCACGCTGTGGTTGGCGGGCGCTTGCTTATTGACCAGCAGCAAAGGAGTGCTCAAGGCCGCGAAGCAGAGCGGCGCCGCGCTCGAGGACGACGACGCGGAGGAGCCAGCAGACGAGCTGTTGGCGCCGATGTCTTGCGCCACCACCAGCTCGTGCAGTCCGGGTCGCGCGGACAGAACGGCAGGCAGCAGCGTCAGCTCCAGCGAGGTGGCGGTCGCTGCAGCCAGCGTGCCCGTGGCGGGGCTGACTGCCAGCCAATCCGGCAACCTAGCCACTTTCCAGCGCGTGGGCAGTTTACCGCGGTTGCTCAATGTCATGTAGGTAATGGTCGATGCGCTGGTCTTGCCGGCCGCATTTTCCAGATGAAAGACCATCTGCCCATCGAAGGGCACGAAGCCGTAGGTCCGATTGATGGGGTCCACAGCCGCCACCAGTGAACCGGCCGGCGCGGACAGTTCCCAGGCGGCCATTTCTTGTATCCGGCCTTGCGACGCGAAAGTGAGGAGCGCGTAGGAGAGTTTGGTAGGAGATTCCAGACGCGCCCAGGCCAAGTAGCTGGGACCTGTCACAACAAAATCATTGAGGCGACTCAGCCGAGAAAGAAATAGACTGCAGGCACAGTCACTGTCACCGTCGGACGTGCGAGAAAGAAAAAATGAATGGAAGTAGGACATAACTTTGATACTATTAGGGCAGCATACATACGTAGATACATACATTTCACCCCTCCCCCACCCCCCCCCCCACCCCAACAAAAGAACAAATAAAAATAAAAGGTAAAAGGAGCAGGTGCATAAAGACCTGGCCACGTGCCTGTCAGAGCGGATTTCTTGAGGTCCAAAAGGCCGGAAGAGGCAGGCACGACAGAGGAGGAGGAGGAGGAGGAGGAAGAAGAAGAAGAAGAAGAAGAAGAAGAAGAAGAAGAAGATAATGATGATGATGACGATGATGATGTGGCAAGCAAGGCATCGGGGAAGATGATCTTGAGCAGATATCCTAGCTGGAAGACTGAGTCAGCCAAGCTCAGTGGCGGGTTGACCAGGTCGGCCCGGTAGCGCGACAGGTCGAAGGCACCTTGGCTGCATTCGGGGCGCGGCGTGGCGTTCTGGCCCTTGCTGCAGAAAAGCACGTCGAAGGCGCGCTGCGGGGCGGCCTGGATGGCGCCGTCGCGGTCGATCAGCAACGACAGGCCGTCGTGGCTGCGTGCGCCCAAGACCTCCAGACGCGCTTCTAACGGGTCCAACGCCACCTCCGCCCCGAGCGCGCCCTTGAACTCCGCACCCTGCTGCACGGGCACCAGCACATGCACAATGTTGCCATGTCCTGACAAGAAATTTGGCCGCAAGGGAGTCCAAACGGCCTGTCGCGTGGGATTGCTGATTTCGTCCGCGAAGAAGTACTCCTCGAGGAAATAGTCGTTGCCCACCGCGTCGGCCAGTGAAGGTGCAGTGGAGGCTGCCGATGCATAGAGCGGAGGGTATCGGCGGACGCCCCCGTTTTCGTCGGCAAATAGCCAGGCAGGCACCTGCGCGGAGCCGCCGGCCGCGGGGAGCACTTGCCAGGCCAGCACGGGGAAGAGCGAGTCCAGCGCGGCCGCAAAGTGCAGGTAGTAGAGCAAGAGGCTGTCGTTGAAGCGCGCCGGGGTCAGGCAGTAGGTGGGGCAGTAGCTGGGCTGCTGCGTCCCGTTGGCAGCTTGCAAGCTTTCCCACGCCTCCACGCTGAGCACAGCGTTGTCCATAGGGCAGTGCGGATACTGCGCCGCGCACAGCTCCGACAGGGCGCGCGGGGCCGGAGCTGTGCAGCCGGTCGCGGCGGGCCGTCTCCAGGACACGTTGCTGTAGGACCCCGCGGGCCGCGACGCACCGAGCGCGTTCTGGCGAACTTGCCGCGCACAGGAGCAATTGAGCGCGCGACTCGCGGCCCAGGACGGCCAGTACAAGTCGAGCGCGCGCGGGCGCATGTGTTTGTTGCTGAGCGTACCGTCGGAGTGCTGCGCCAGATCCATGCCCTGCTGGCCCTGACCCCACACGTCCTACATATACATACATACATACATACATACATACATACACACACACGTGCATACATGACATACCTGCCCAGACCGGTCCAGCTGCAGCAGCAGGCGCGTCGCCACCTTGAGCAAAGACTCCGGCAAGCTGAAGTAGTCTTCGAACGCATTCGCTTCGTCCTCCACCAGATACTGGAGGTGCGGTCCGCTGCAGGCCAGCAGCTCGGCCTGGGCCGGCACAGCCAGCAAGATTGCCAGCGCGGCCCAGACCCCCAGCCACCAGCCGGCCCAGGGCACGCGCCACCAAACACGTACCAAATCGCACGTGGCCATCTCACACAACACAGCACAAGCGATACCACCCATCTATGCATCCATCTATGCATCCATCTATCCTCCATATACATACATACATACATACATACATACACACATACACACATACATGACATACATGACATACATACATGACATACATACATGACATACATACATGACATACATATATGACATACATATATGACATACATACATGACATACAGACATGACATATATGACAAGCATGACAAGCATACATACATGACATACATACATGACATACATACATGACATACATACATACAGGAGGAGGAAGAGGAGGAGGAGGGGGAGGAGAAGGAGGAAGAGGAAGGAGGAGGAGGAGGAGGAGGAGGAGGAGAAGAAGAAGAAGAAGAAGAAGAAGAAGAAGAAGAAGAAGAAGAAGCCGGACTAGAAACATAATAATAACTTCAACCCCAGATACGGTCGCTGCCTTGGTCAGCGATTTGCTTTAGGCAAGAAGAAGAAGAAGAAGAAGAAGAAGAAGAAGAAGAAGAAGAAGAAGAAGGAGGAGGAGGAGGAGGAGAAGGAGAAAGAGAAGAAGAAGAAGAAGAAGAAGAAGAAGAAGAAGAAGAAGAAGAAGAGTTTCAGACAACACTGCAAGTATGGGCAAGACCAAAAAGAAGCGTAAGACCAAAATTTCACCAAAAAAGCAAACCGACAAAAAAGACAACAAGGAAACCCATAAGCAAAACGAAGAAGGAGGAGGAGGAGGAGGAGAAGGAGAAAGAGAAGAAGAAGAAGAAGAAGAAGAAGAAGAAGAAGAAGAAGAAGAAGAGTTTCAGACAACACTGCAAGTATGGGCAAGACCAAAAAGAAGCGTAAGACCAAAATTTCACCAAAAAAGCAAACCGACAAAAAAGACAACAAGGAAACCCATAAGCAAAACGCCCCTGCTGAAAAAAACCCGAGCCAGGACCCCTCACCTATTGAGAAATTGGAAACCGAAGTTACCAGATTGCGAGCAGTGGCCAGAATACTGCAAAATGAGGTTCACAGGAGGAACGATTGCATCAAAGAGCAAAACATCGCGATCCAATAATTGTCACAAGCCCTCTACAGCATAAATTTCCATTTGGAAGAAGTGGACTATGAAAAAAAGATTTAATTGATGAGTACGGTAGAATCACAACCACCCACAAAGAAGCAATGGCCCCAGGAAATGTAGCAACCCGTACGACCCCCAGCGCCCCCGAGCCCCATGAGCCCGTCTTGTGGTGACGTGCTCAAAGGATCGACAAGCGATGCCACCACCCAGGAAAACCCAATGCGTACACCACCAAAAGGAGGAAGCCCAGTCTCAGGACAGAGTCGGTTTCAAAGTGACAACGCCCTGATGAACCCCAACTACGCCCGAGCTACACCCGAAAAGAAAAGACCTGCAAAGCACAGACCAAACCCCCTTTTCGAAGTTGTGATCGAAGGCATAGGCCCGGAACGAAGATACCACCACAATAGTCAGCGCCTGTATGGACGCAAAGCTACTGCCACACGACCAAAACACCTTCGTAAGGTGTGCGCGGGCGATCAACACTGCAAAAATGGACAAAAAGACCCCACCACCGATCGTTGTGCAATTCACGTCAAGCCAGACCAAGAATGAGTTCAAAAAGCACAGCCCACAAGCCGCCTTGACGGCAGAGAAAATCCGAGACAAAATTCCACACCTCCAAGGCACGAGTCCCCCAGCAACTTTCCAAATCTATGTCAACAAAAGCATGGACGAGGCAACACGAGAGCTGTGCAAGCGTGCACGGCAGCTCCGCCATGACTACCCAAACAGAATCAGCTCTGTATGGACGAGAAATGGCATCGTGTACATCAAGAGACGTGACACTAACCCAGAGACCACGTACACCATTTACAACAGGGGCAACCTACGTCACTTCAGGAACAGTGAAAGGAGGAAGGGAAGAGCAAGCCCATGGACACAACCACGGACACTATAACTAGCGCAAACGAGAACACTCAGTCTGCCACTCAGGCATGCGAAGCACCTACAACGAATGCGCAACCAGCCGTCACTGAAGAGAATATTTAACAAACTGAGTACGCGTTCGAACCGCCCCAGCCCCCCCTCAACTGAACAAACCCATCTGAATCTTTATAATGAGTAAGCCCCAACCACTCGCAGCAGAGCTTACCCATGAACACCTTCCTCCACATACTAACTCCCTCTTTACATATTTTTTCACAGTATACCGTACTAATATCCTCACCCTCCCACATAAACATGTATTTCTCCTGGCACACCAAGAGACTCTAGCTAAAAGCAACATTAACCCTGATATAATTACCCTAGATAATTTCCTCGAGCAGGATACTAATAATAATAACCTTTACCCTATACAAACCTACCTTGCCTACCATGCAGTAGCTGTCTCTGTTTATTACAAACCCAACATACATGCTACCTTCCTTCCTATCACTAAAATTTCTAATACACATACAATTGTCATGCAACTACATGCTGACAAATACAAAAACAAACCAATCCATACTATAATCAGCATATATAGGCGACCTAACCCTGACACCAATTTCATCACCTGCCTGCATGACACCATGAACCATATTCTGAAAACAAAACACCCACATCCACAATCACAATAGTAGGTAACATGAACTATAACCTCCTCGATATTACACCATCGCATGAGTTTTGTAAGTTCATGATCGAGCATAACTTACGCTCGACGATAACCACACCTACCAGATATGATCCTTACCATGCAGACACTGCAACCCTCCTTGACATAATCATGACTAACATACAAACAGCAGCAACTGCAGCCACAATTGCCCTGAAACTCTCGGATCATTTACCTATATATATACTGTTTTTCATACAAATATCCCGCGCGAGCGCCCGAGCAAACAAAAACGCCTAACTAACCATAGATATGAAAAACATAAAGATAAAATGATAAAACAAATAATCGAAGGAATTGATAAGAATAATAATATTAACAATAACAATCATAATAATAATAATAATAGACTTATCAGTCAATTGGCCTTTGATCCTGTCGGACATGTGCCTCCATTGGTAGCACGGGGCCGTTCGGTGACGCGGCTCCGCTCCAAAGAATAATAATAACAATAATAATAATAATAGTGCTTCTCTGTCAATGGCTGATGCATTTCTGCACATGCGCCTCCATCGTCTCACCCGTGAGGGGAGTACGAAGAATTGACGATAAGCTCTAATGACACCCCCGCAAGGGCAGTTCCAACACTTCCAGACGGGGGCCGGTATGTTCAATGAAAATACTGGTCCAGACGGATCGGTATGTTCAATGAAAATACTGGTGGCACCGACGGGAATCGAACTGGTGACAGGGCCCAGATGGTAGAACTTGACCACTGGGCTATCACGGTGTCCAAAATAATAATAATAATAATAATAATAATAATAATAATAGTGTATCTCCTGCCAATTGCTGAGCCAAAAGGCCATGTGCATCCAGTCCTCCATTCCATAAGGAAAGTCTCCACACCAATCGGTGGAATAAAGGAAGTGACGGCATAGAACATTACTCTAGGAGCTTTATACCAATCAGCCCATGGAAAGGACCGATGGCCTATGTACTCCCTAATAATAATAATAATAATAATAATAATAATAATTAATAATAATAATAATAATAGTGCTTCTCTGTCAATGGCGAATGCATTTCTGCACATGTGCCTCCATCGTCTCACCCGCGAGGGGAGTACGAAGATTTGACCGATAGGCTCTACTGACACCCCCGCAAGGCAGCTCCAAGCCTTCCAGACAAACCAATACTTTCAAAGAAAATATCCTTTGAAAATACTGGCACCGACGGGAATCGAACTGGCGACAGGTCCCAGATGGTAGACCTTAACCACTGGGCTATCGCGGTGCCACAATAATAATAATAATAATAATAATAATAATAATAATAATACTATATCTGAGGCGTACTGATGCAGCTAATGGCATATCCTCAACGGACATAAGCCTCCAATACCCTTGTTCGAGGTCCTCCACCCCCCCGTGTCAGTCTCTCGCCTGATGATCGGGGCCACCGATGGAGCTCCTGAGGGCAAGACTGCACTAAGCCGAGGTTATTCCGCAGTCCCAGCAACCTCTTGCAAGACGTCACCGAATGTGCAAGTGCATACACCAAGCGCGGTTGCTAGAGCTGCCTCGAAACCCCACCCATAACAATCTGGTGTCTGCTGGGTCCTGGGCTATCAACCAGCATATGCGGAGTTTAAGATCTTTTACGCGCGCAACGACCCTCCTCCCCAGCATCTACCACCAAAGGGTTATGAGTTGGCGTCACAGTTTAACGCCTTGAGGCCATTGGGCTGAATGATAATAATAATAATAATAATAATAATAATAATAATAATAATAGTGTATCTCCTGCCAATTGCTGAGCCAAAAGGCCATGTGCATCCAGTCCTCCATTCCATAAGGAAAGTCTCCACACCAATCGGTGGAATAAAGGAAGTGACGGCATAGAACATTACTCTAGGATCTTTATACCAATCAGCCCATGGAAAGGACCAATGGCCTATGTACTCCCTCAATAATAATAATAATAATAATAATAATAATAGTGCTTCTCTGTCAATGGCTGATGCATTTCTGCACATGCGCCTCCATCGTCTCACCCGTGAGGGGAGTACGAAGAATTGACGATAAGCTCTAATGACACCCCCGCAAGGGCAGTTCCAACACTTCCAGACGGGCCGGTATGTTCAATGAAAATACTGGTCCAGAAATAGACCGGTATGTTCAATGAAAATACTGGTGGCACCGACGGGAATCGAACTGGCGACAGGGCCCAGATGGTAGAACTTGACCACTGGGCTATCACGGTGTCCATAAAATAATAATAATAATAATAATAATAATAATAATGTGAAGATGATGATGATGATGATGATAATGATAATGATAATGATAATGATAATGATAATGATAATAACTAGGGGCTTCGCCAACACCTGAAAGGATGGTTTGCAGTGCGCTTCGTGCACCACCCCCCCCCCCCCTATCCTCTTCCCATCGTCGCTTTTCCTCTCATTCTCACAAGCACAACTTTTGCAGCCTTGGAGAAATCTCGACTATTCATTTTGACACTACTTTGTCATTACCTTCAAAATTCATAATTTCAACTATATCCCTACAAGGAGCTCGTGTCAAACATGTAAAAACATAAAAAATTAATGCTCCAAGCCAGAAGAAAGCATACATGACTAAACTAATGCATGAAAATAAAACTAATCCTACATGGCTAATAATCCCAAGACTAAAACCACCTCGCACATCCTACTATACTGCAGTATAACAACAAAACATGCACTAATGCTCTTGATATAGTCAACGCGCTGAATGATCACTTTGTGACAGTCGGCCTGAAGACTAGCGAAGCATTACCACCAACGGTTGATAATAATAATAATAATAATAATAATAGTGCTTCTCTGTCAATGGCTGATGCATTTCTGCACATGCGCCTCCATCGTCTCACCCGTGAGGGGAGTACGAAGAATTGACGATAAGCTCTAATGACACCCCCGCAAGGGCAGTTCCAACACTTCCAGACGGGCCGGTATGTTCAATGAAAATACTGGTCCAGACGGATCGGTATGTTCAATGAAAATACTGGTGGCACCGACGGGAATCGAACTGGCGACAGGGCCCAGATGGTAGAACTTGACCACTGGGCTATCACGGTGTCCATAATAATAATAATAATAATAATAATAATAATAATAATAATAATAGGCTTCCTCAGACTATAGCATCAGATCCAGATCCTGGACATGTGCCTCCATTAATAATAATAATAATAATAATAATAATAATAATAATAATAATGATAATCATAATGATAATGATAATAATAGTAGTAGTAGTAGTAGTAGTAGTAGTAGTAGTGGTAGTAGTAGTACTACTACTACTACTACTACTACTACTACTACTAATAATAATAATAATAATAATAATAATAATAATAATAATAATAATAATAATAGTGCTTCTCTGTCAATGGCTGATGCAAATCTGCACATGCGCCTCCATCGTCTCACCCGTGAGGGGAGTACGAAGAATTGACGATAGGCTCTAATGACACCCCCGCAAGGGCAGTTCCAACACTTCCAGACGGACCGGTATGTTCAATGAAAATACTGGTGGCACCGACGGGAATCGAACTGGCGACAGGGCCCAGATGGTAGAACTTGACCACTGGGCTATCACGGTGAATAATAATAATAATAATAATAATAGTGCTTCTCTGTCAATGGCTGATGCATTTCTGCACATGCGCCTCCATCGTCTCACCCGTGAGGGGAGTACGAAGAATTGACGATAAGCTCTAATGACACCCCCGCAAGGGCAGTTCCAACACTTCCAGACGGGCCGGTATGTTCAATGAAAATACTGGTCCAGACGGATCGGTATGTTCAATGAAAATACTGGTGGCACCGACGGGAATCGAACTGGCGACAGGGCCCAGATGGTAGAACTTGACCACTGGGCTATCACGGTGTCCAATAATAATAATAATAATAATAATAATAATAATAGTGCTTCTCTGTCAATGGCTGATGCATTTCTGCACATGCGCCTCCATCGTCTCACCCGTGAGGGGAGTACGAAGAATTGACGATAAGCTCTAATGACACCCCCGCAAGGGCAGTTCCAACACTTCCAGACGGGGGCCGGTATGTTCAATGAAAATACTGGTCCAGACGGATCGGTATGTTCAATGAAAATACTGGTGGCACCGACGGGAATCGAACTGGTGACAGGGCCCAGATGGTAGAACTTGACCACTGGGCTATCACGGTGTCCAAAATAATAATAATAATAATAATAATAATAATAGTGTATCTCCTGCCAATTGCTGAGCCAAAAGGCCATGTGCATCCAGTCCTCCATTCCATAAGGAAAGTCTCCACACCAATCGGTGGAATAAAGGAAGTGACGGCATAGAACATTACTCTAGGAGCTTTATACCAATCAGCCCATGGAAAGGACCGATGAATAATAATAATAAAAATAATAATAATAATAAAATAATAATGATAATAATGATAATAATGATAATAATAATAATAATAATAATAATAATTAATAATAATAATAATAATAATAGTGCTTCTCTGTCAATGGCTGATGCATTTCTGCACATGCGCCTCCATCGTCTCACCCGTGAGGGGAGTACGAAGAATTGACGATAAGCTCTAATGACACCCCCGCAAGGGCAGTTCCAACACTTCCAGACGGGCCGGTATGTTCAATGAAAATACTGGTCCAGACGGATCGGTATGTTCAATGAAAATACTGGTGGCACCGACGGGAATCGAACTGGCGACAGGGCCCAGATGGTAGAACTTGACCACTGGGCTATCACGGTGTCCAAATAATAATAATAATAATAATACTATATCTGAGGCGTACTGATGCAGCTAATGGCATATCCTCAACGGACATAAGCCTCCAATACCCTTGTTCGAGGTCCTCCACCCCCCCGTGTCAGTCTCTCGCCTGATGATCGGGGCCACCGATGGAGCTCCTGAGGGCAAGACTGCACTAAGCCGAGGTTATTCCGCAGTCCCAGCAACCTCTTGCAAGACGTCACCGAATGTGCAAGTGCATACACCAAGCGCGGTTGCTAGAGCTGCCTCGAAACCCCACCCATAACAGTCTGGTGTCTGCTGGGTCCTGGGCTATCAACCAGCATATGCGGAGTTTAAGATCTTTTACGCGCGCAACGACCCTCCTCCCCAGCATCTACCACCAAAGGGTTATGAGTTGGCGTCACAGTTTAACGCCTTGAGGCCATTGGGCTGGAACTCTGTTTAGCAAGTGTGACTAGGTTTTTTCATCGGGATTTCCCTCAAATATGTCACAGTCAACACTCCAAAATAATAATAATAATAATAATAATAATAATAATAATAATAATAATAATAATAATAATAATAATAATAGTGCTTCTCTGTCAATGGCTGATGCATTTCTGCACATGCGCCTCCATCGTCTCACCCGTGAGGGGAGTACGAAGAATTGACGATAAGCTCTAATGACACCCCCGCAAGGGCAGTTCCAACACTTCCAGACGGGGGCCGGTATGTTCAATGAAAATACTGGTCCAGACGGAGCGGTATGTTCAATGAAAATACTGGTGGCACCGACGGGAATCGAACTGGCGACAGGGCCCAGATGGTAGAACTTGACCACTGGGTTATCACGGTGTCCATAAATAATAATAATAATAATAATAATAATAATAATAATAATAGTGCTTCTCTGTCAATGGCTGATGCATTTCTGCACATGCGCCTCCATCGTCTCACCCGTGAGGGGAGTACGAAGAATTGACGATAAGCTCTAATGACACCCCCGCAAGGGCAGTTCCAACACTTCCAGACGGGCCGGTATGTTCAATGAAAATACTGGTCCAGAAATAGACCGGTATGTTCAATGAAAATACTGGTGGCACCGACGGGAATCGAACTGGCGACAGGGCCCAGATGGTAGAACTTGACCACTGGGCTATCACGGTGTCCATAAATAATAATAATAATAATAATAATAATAATAATAATAATAATAATAATAATAATAATAATAACAATAATAATAATAATAATAATAATGATAATGATAATGATAACGATAATGATAATAATAATAATAATAATAATATGTATGTATCGTCTGCCAATTGCTGAGCCAAAAGGCCATGTGCATCCAGTCCTCCATTCCATAAGGAAAGTCTCCACACCAATCGGTGGAATAAAGGAAGTGACGGCATAGAACATTACTCTAGGAGCTTTATACCAATCAGCCCATAGAAAGGGACCGATGGCCTATGTACTCCCAAATAATAATAATAATAATAATAATAATAATAATAATAATAATAATAATAATAATAGTGCTTCTCTGTCAATGGCTGATGCATTTCTGCACATGCGCCTCCATCGTCTCACCCGTGAGGGGAGTACGAAGAATTGACGATAAGCTCTAATGACACCCCCGCAAGGGCAGTTCCAACACTTCCAGACGGGCCGGTATGTTCAATGAAAATACTGGTCCAGAAATAGACCGGTATGTAATAATAATAATAATAATAATAATAATAATAATAATAATAATAATAATAATAATAATAATAATAATAATAATAAGAGCAATAGCATCAATCAAAACGATAACGAGGAGATCAAGGAAGAAAAGCAACCACTTCCGCCTCCGTTTAAGATGGCCCACACAACAATTGAAATAATGCATGAAACCATGACGGACATGCAACGAGACAAGGCGGAAGATATATACAAGATCAAGCCTGCTATGGTGCAAGATGTGCGAGATTACCTCGCCTATCCTCACTGAGCTGTTTAACCAGGCGGTAGACAAGAGGCAATACCCTGACGCGTTAAAAATAAACTAAAGTAATAGAAATATATACACATAAAGATAGCAGCATACCTAGTAACTACCGCCCGATCTCATTGCTACCTATTATTGCTAAAATTTTTGACACCATAATAAATAAGCAACTTATGACACACCTCCTCCATAATAAGCTGCAACTCATGTCTCACAGTTCATACGCTTCAAGAGTTCTTTCAAGACAAATAATATCTAAAAAATCAACTACTCTCTTATGTTTTACAGCCACTGTGTGCATGATCTCAACTCTTACAGAAGCAGCTTCAAAAAAACAATCCGATCAGAGAAATCGGCATCATTTGATAAAGAAATGGTAGCGAAATCGGCAAAAGATTTTAAAAATTTGTACCTGTGGATGTTTGGGATCCGGACATGAGTTTCGATCTAGTCGATCTAGTCGATATGCTAGATATGGAACTACTAGAACTAGTGAACCTTGGACGTGCCAACTTACTGCTTCATTTACTCACTCGGAAGTGTAAAATATGATTTTTGTAATTAACTAGATTAACTGATTAACAAAAACAATTTTTGCATACGCGCATCGATATCGCAATTGCATATGCATGGACATGGGCAAGCTAATGTTTTTAGTGTTTGCACTACGAAAATATGACATATTTTATAAATTACTATTTTTATCTTACTATGCTTATAGTTTTACTAGCTGATCAACTTGTGCCGGAAAAAACCTACATGTATAACAAAAACTACTTGAAAAAGAAATAAAGTGACGAAAAGAAAGACAGGATTGTTTGTGCAGCTGCAGACACGTGCACGTACGCGCACTGGTACCGGTTCGCAGTGAGTCAAGATTGAAGAAGTGTAGCTTTAAAATTTGGAACAGCACTACATATACACGGATGAAAAGCAGTACGTACTGATACTACGTATACTGATAATCACTAGTACTTCTAGTACTTAGTACTTAGTGATGTATCACTACGCTGTTAGTGAGGAATATTTTTACTTAGCTATAGTGATGATCACTACCTATTTGCATTAGTGAAAATTTTATAAATTAGTGATGAAATACGTAGTGATAATCACTACAGTATCAGACTATCTAGACTATAGCTAGTGTCTTGAATGATGAAAGTTAGTGATGAAATACGTATACGCGCGCCGCGCAGTGATCATCACTACCTAGACTACGCTAGTGATCTATGATGAAGTACGCTAGTGATGAAATACGCAGTGACAATCACTACGTTAGTGATGTGTTACAGAACTGAAAAAAGTTAGTGATAAAAACCATAGATAGTGACAAGCACTAGGGTAGTGATCTGTTTAGAGTGTGTCTCAGTGATGATCACTACACGCTCAAGCTAATAGAAGTCTAGTGATCATCACGACTGTCATAATCTAGTGACCATCACTACCTTGTGAGTGTCTATCACGAAGGTCATAGTGACCGGAACTAGTTATATTGAACATCATATTAAAGTTATTACTCTGTCTCTGTATCAAATATGAGCGTCACTGGGATATTTTTAACAATCAGTCTCTTGATTTAAAAGGTAGACTGTGTCTAAAATGTTGCTGGATTCAATTAATTTCTTACATCTGTCTCCTGCTGATACAAGAATCACTCAGCATCGCTTTCATTACTTTCCTCACAGTCCGCAAAAATCTCGTTTAGACTAGGATCCGGAGCGTCAGGCCTAGAGTCCACCTCACCTTGATCCGCATCATCATCTGACGATTCCAGATTCATCTCTAATATTTGTCTTGCTTCTGGCAGTTTCTGTTCAGCCTCACTGTCACTCGCATATAACGCATCAAGATCAACCACAGGAATGTCTTGGTCAAATGCTGGTGCTGGATCCTTACCATCCACCAACCTATCCACTGCCTCTTCCATATAATCATGCAGAATGGAATCATCGACCAGAATCCAATACATGAAGCAAGTCTTGGTAGGTATGTCTGCAGTCACGCAAGGAATCTCCAATCATTGAGCTCAATTGGAGAAATACAATTTTTCTTTTCGATCGGGAACCTCTTTACACAGCCACATACCACGCTTTTTGGGATCTGCGTAGCATCGCAGAAGCTCTACCACTGCGAGTTCCAAAGTTATGTCTGGATTGGTCAATTTCACTGCAAGGTAATACTGGATATATGCACCATATCTCGCACTGCTGCGAACATCGCCTGGAAAATATTTTTAAGATTTTGCTTTGCAACGGCACATGTTCTCCTGCATAACGTTTGTTAGATGATTCATTGCATATTATTGATAACGCTCGGACGATTTCACTCTGGTGCTTAGTAACATCACAACGAAGAGCAGAGAAATCAGGACGTTCATCTGTTCAAGAAAACAAAAGGTCTGATCTTTCTCCCTCTTTCTCTCTATCTCCATATCTATCTCTCTCTCTCCCTCTCTCTCTCTCTCTCTCTCTCTCTCTCTCTCTCTCTCCTCTCTCTCTCTCTCTCTCTCTCTCTCTCTCTCTGTCTCTCTGTCTCTGTCTCTCTATCTCTCTCTCTCTCTTCTCTCTCTCTCTCTCTCTCTCTCTCTCTCTCTCTCTCTCTCTCTCTCTCCTCACTTAATGTGTAGTGATTGTCACCCAATTTCTAGTGATGATCACTTAGTGTGTAGTGACTGTCACTTAAAATGTAGTGACAGTCACTTAGTGAGTAAAGTATGTAATGACTGTCACTTAGTAGGTAGTGATTATCACTTAATGTCTACTGACCATCACTGAAGCTGTAGTGATTTCTTCTTCATTATAGTGATACTGTCACATAGTTACTTAGAATGTTACTAAGTAATGTGCATTCAATAAATAGTGATTGTCACTAGACATGCGTTGGTAGTGATCGTCACTAACCTTAGTGACCATCACTACATTTTTATTTCTTAGTAACCGTCACTAACATGTTACTGATAATCACTGACATGCGTTGATAGTGATCGTCACTAACCTTAGTGACCATCACTACATGTTTATTTCTTAGTAACTGTCACTAACATATTACTGATAATTACTATCATATATAAGCTTATATTGTATATATACATATATACATATATATATATATAACACAACATTATATATATATATATGTATGTATATATATATATGTATATATATATATACATATATATATATATATGTGTGTGTGTGTGGGTGGGTGGGTGTGTGTGTGTGGGAGTGTGTGCGTGTGTGTGTGTGTCCACTCACTTTGCTTTTATTTCTTTCCTTTACAACGCTGCATACACAGCTATTATTGCGTGCATATGTAGCTTACAGCCAGTGAGTTGCACACGCTACGAAGTGCCTTAATGAGAAGAAGGCCCAGACGAGGTCACGCAACATTACTTGCGGCTCCAAAACTTTTTTTTACTCGAGTGGGCCCCTGGACGCTAAGAATAATGAACGCAACTGTCTTCTAGCATGCGTTTTCTCTGCACGCTTACGAAACCCAGAAGGGAAGGGGTATTTCAATTTCCAAAATAGAAATAATGCAACAGGAAGTGGTTCAGCTTGCGACCTCCCAGCCCCAGCCGGAGCATGAAGAGGAGGTAGAAGTGGCCCCAGCACGAAAGAAGCAGAAGTTGGATTAGGAAGAAGAAGACGCAGGGGATGTCATGAAGTCAGACAAGCGCAGGCTGCGAGCCACAACAAGAAAGAGGAAGATTCTCGAGAGGAATCCGATGATGAGGAACAGGAAATTAAAGCTCGACGCATAAACGAAAAGCATAGAAGAAAGAGAAGAAAGCTGCCCCTGCACGCTAGCGCTTGTTGTGTATTATTCTGTGCAGTTAGTTATATATCTTCATTAACTGTTTGCATGGTTTTCTGTGCTGTGTATGTTGTGTATTCATCGAACACTCAAGGCTGCGGTCAAGACGTATTGTATGCAGAAACAGATAGTTTGGCCAGAAGTCATACGATCTTTCACGTTCGCGATGAACAACTTGCCATCGTCATCGTTGGGAGGCCCGGAGAAGCTTAGCCCGAATCAGTTAGTTCATGGAAGTACTAGTGTATTGAACAAACCAATGGCAAACTTGAGACCGGGGGATATATAAGTGGGAGCCACATGAGCTCATGGGAGTTCGGTTGAGAGCTATTGCTGAGGCCAAGAGTATGTGACAAGAGCCAGGGAACAAGCTAGTAAGAAGCAAGACGAACAACAGAAGAACAAGTTCAAACATGCGGAGTTCTAGATCGGTGACACAGTTTTACTGTATGTACCTCACATCCCGGTGGGAATCAGGGACAAGGTTTACTGTAAATGGCAAGGACCATATCAGATCAAGTAGCGCACGGGAGCCTATGACTATAAGATCTGGGAAAAGGGAGGGAACAGATCGTTCATGTCAGGAGGTTGGTGAAATTTGCGCCTTATCTGCTAGAATTCGAGTCAGAAGCAGAAGCCCTTGATAGGTTACAGGATGGATTCAAGAACCCACCCAAGGTGGACGAGAAAGAGGCAGAAGAGAACGCAAATGTTCAAATTGGAGATGAGGAGATCGCGGAAGAGCATAAGAAGGAACAAGGCAGACAAGCTATTCAAAGAGCGGGACTTTTCAAGACGGAGGATTCAGAGATCAAGACTGGATCAATCCCGATGGATAAAGAGGAGTCAAGTTCTAAACCAATGGTGACAGAGGAAGTTCAAGGAGATCTATTAGATCATAAGTATTCGAGACTTGAACCGACCGGGAAGTTATGGTTCTATGGTCAAGACACCGGAGGGATCAAGTGGAGACAGGGATCCTTTTACGAAGCATAATCAGAAATCTGTCGGAGATGATATGACCTGTATCTGTTAAAAGTTGTTGGAAAGCTACCATCAAAGGAGGGGGATTACACCTGCCATGCAATTCTGGAGGAGTGAGGAGGCTGTGGAAAAGCCAAAGGAGAGAACCTATCTACCGATTTATTTGGATTCAAAGGGAAAAGAAGTCTGGAACGGGACGATCAAAGAGGATGATGAGGAATTCACGCCGTGGACTATTCAAGAGACCCCAAGAGTGATACTCAATGATCCTTTTAATCTGACCCCGGATATGCAGATTCCAGAACGGATATGGGATATTCTGTTGGATTCCGATTTCCCCTTTGAAGCCCCACCTTATGACAAGGTTACCAGAGGAAAGAAATGTAAGAAGCTGAAGCCTGAAAAAGATGCAGGTACCGGAAGGAGACCAGGAAGGCCCAGGAAGGCTAAAGACGGGAAACATCCGAGAGATGAATCCGAGAAAGCAAGTTCCGAAAGAACCCGGAAGCGCGGTCGTGTTAAGTAGCTAAGCATTTTCCTAGGTAGGAGTACATAAGGAAAATAGCATAAGCTTGTTCATGGGAGCAATTTACTTTGGAAACGGTGATTTCATTTCTGTCCGTTGTAAAATTTTTGTAATGTCAATATCACATATATCAATCGTCGGGTTTATGCTTAACCTTACGGATAATACCGCATTTTGGCAGATAATACTATCAGCATCGGTTTTATTTTTGAGCCCTCCACGTAATTTATTCCAAGATAGACAATCATGTGGGAACCAAGGGAAAAGCTTTTGCTGTGTTCCAAGAGCCTGATTTATAAGTAGCATAATCAATTTTATGTTTTCTGCTTGTTTTAGAGCGTTTTCAAACCACCTAATGACATCGCAATGATCAAATATTCCGAAATTAACTGAGACTGCTCTCAAGTTGGGAAAAAATCTCCTTAAGATCTCTTTCATGCTGTTGCAAATCATCTTACATAACCACCTCATAGCAACCCATGGCTTTCTGTATCACCTTTGAACATCTTTTTGTAATTGATTTCGATGTATTTATGGTTCGGCCTTGCTGTGATAGGTTACTTACGTCCTTGTCTTTTGGGTAGGAAATTCACTATTTTTGCTAGGATGAGCGGCCACCTCAAGTCAAGTGCCACAGGCCCGGACACCCTTGCTGAATTTTTATATAGCTGCGCTTGTTTTTCCAGCTTTATCCATTGCTCTAGTCTGTGTTTTTAGCAGCAATTCACTCATGAGACAGCAGAGCGTTGATCAACAGGGCCTCTGCTTGAAGCATGATTTTGAAATATGCCACCGTTACCTTTTCAATCAGCCAGAAAAAGTAGGACGGTAAGTGGCCGCTCAGCTATCTGTATTTAGTAAGATATTAAAGCCTTGATACTTGCGCTTCGATAAATACTTTCGACATCCTCCTCCCAACTCCTCAACAGCTTCATCTCACGATCTAAAAATTGAAAAATCGCTTTTTGTAACATTTTTCAGACCCTAAACTTGCCCAAAACAAGGCCCGCTCACCACACAGAAATGCATTGACTTGAAATTAGTGTTTCACTCTTCTCCAGATCCCAGCCGATCTGGCTAGCCCACCGCCGCTCCCGGCCGCTTCCGTCCGGCTACACACCGATCGTGTTTCTGCCATCCACACAGGCCAAAAAAGCCAAAATTCAAGAAATGAATGTTTTTTTGACCTACCGACAGGAGTTTTCACTCTCTGAAGCTCTTCAATAGCTATTTCTCTTAGTTTTAGCACCGCACGCAAGGCCTAACTTGAATACTTTTGTTTGATTTCCAGGGGGTCGATTTTGGTCATGTATTGCTGTTGACATTCAAGACAACAAAAAAAATTGATTTTTCTGTTTTGGTTGGAATTTCAGTTTTGGTTGGAATTTTGATTTTGGGTGAAAATTTGAATTTTTCAAATTAACGGCTATATTCGTCCGCAAAATATCGTAAATTTTCGCGAAATGTTACCGTTAAATTTGAAAATTTGAATTTTTGTCACAAAAATGAAAAACTGTCACAAAAATGAAAATCTGACACAAAAATGAAAAACTAATTTTTGTTGTTGTCTTGAATGTCAACAGCAATACATCCCTAGCACGGTGACCGGCAGTCTGCTAAGTTACTTAGTAGATTATCTCAGACTCTCAATCAGTAGTAACCAGGCTCTTCCATTCTATCTCTTCGTCTTCGTCTTCCCACTCAACCTTTCAATTACGAGTGGCAGGTATTTTATTAAAAAAGTGCTTTCGTAAATGATTACTGATTTGAACGGTAACATGAGTATGAAACAGCAAATGTTAAGCTTATTATAACCAAATTTGACTCGAAAACTTGAAAAAAAACTTGAAACAAAAACAAAATAAAAAACAGTTGAAAAAAAAAACAACAACAAACAAACAAACAAACAAATTGAATAGCCTCCACATTGACTTAATTATATAAATTATTGAATATCACTGAGGCTGCCTATTGATGCTGGTCCGATGACATGACGATGTACTATCATACTGATTACTTGAATACTACGGTGGAAACGAAAAATGGAGTCAATGACAACAGTAGTGTATGTTTGCGCGGCGTAAAAGATAATGGAAGAACTCGACATTGTCACATGAAACTGTCTGAACAACTGAATGACAACAACGGTGATGCGAATCTGTAAGGTTGACGACATTTGTTTGAAGTTATAGGTGTAAATAATATGCCGCTGATTAGAGTGACATTCTTGTAAAGCATGGGTAGATCTAAGATGTATGTCAGTAAACTGAAACTTGATGATTAATACAATTCGGGTAAGGTCTCTACTCTAATAGCAAAGAAAGAGGAGATGTTTGATACTGAATATAAGGGTTATCGCTGAATCAGTCGCATATCCAAATATTATGAGTCAAACGTTTGCCGCCGGTTTGCTTTACATCCCTTTTCTATAGCTACCTCTACATCCCTTTTCTATAGCTACCTCTAACCTTTTCATATCTTTCTCTGTAAATGTGTTCACCGTTTCGTTGCTGCCTGTCAGTCCGTCCATTCCGGCTCCTGTGCTTCGTATTGATCACGACTCATGTCATGCTGAGTGGATAAAGGCCCAAGAAACGGAGGCAATGGTTGTGGCGCTTGCGGTGCAAAGATGGGAGGAGGCCCACCCTCAGGCCCAAAGCTGAAGCCCTGTTGATACTGTTGCGCAGGAAAGTAAGGCGGTGGCCCAGGAATATAATCCGAACTTAAGGCTGAGCTCCCCATGAACTGATTTGGCAGCAAAGGAGGGGCGGAACCACGCACGTACTCCGAGCTCATGTACTGCCCGAAGCCCGATGGTGGAACCGCATACACCGGCTGCAGCGGGTTTCCCCAAGGCATCATCTGTGGGTGGCCGTAAGGTGGCGGGAAAAAGCTGACGTTCTGGCTATTGAAGGGTGAGGAAGGCCCAGGCATCGGCATGGCTCCCTGAAACCCGACGTCGTAGTACAAAGGTGGAGGTGCACCCATAGGCCCGCCGGGGACTGGACCAGTCATGGGTAGAAATGGAGCGAAAAAATCCTCTTGGTAGGGAGGCATGTAAATTGGCTCAAGGGGGGCCATCTGCTCTTGGAACCGGCCTGCACCAACGGCAGCTTCGTCAAATACGCTGCCTCGCCTTCTTCCTCCCTTCTTTTTCTTCTTGTTACGATTTCCATTCACCTTTCTATGGAAGACCACATTTTGGGGGTCGTGGGGAGATGGTTTGCTCTCTTTTGGCAGTGCAGCTTGGCTTTTGTTGGGAGTTTGTCTGGGAGTTTCTCTAAAACCCTTTCGGCGCCTTTGGTTGTATTCCTTCCATTGGTTATTTTGCTCCTGGATCAATCGCCTGAGAAAACTCCGACGTTTGTCATCGTGCACGAATTCCACCCGCGTCTGTCCCATAGATGGCGAGTAGAGAAGAAATTCACTATCGCTGACTTCATATCGAACATCGTCATGAATGAAGCGGCAGCGATCCCCGAATTCACTGACAAAAAGCAAAGTCGGAATATGAAATGATTATCAGTTTGAATGGTCTTAATTTACCACTTTCCATTCTTGAAGTGTGCGTCACACGGAACTGAATACAAAAAATCAGGTTATTACATCAGCTCAAACTTTAAAACAAGTCGAATTACCACTCTTGTAAAGGGTGTCATACCTTTTTGGCATGAGCTCCTGTGGGTGAATAGGAAACATGAGATTTCAAGACTCGACTCGACAGGAAAGGGAATGACCAAATGTCCATGTGCGTACTGCAGCCATTGCAAAGACACAACAACAAATTAGGTTGGCAAGCAAAATAGGATTATGTCTACCTGACAATCGTCTCCTTTAATGCATGTCCTGGTTTTCAGGTGCTGCTCGCAGAGTTTCCTAAACGTCATTCATGACAAAAATTCTCGCGAGTCAAAAGAAAATTTTGGGACGTTTTGAACTTGTACTCAGAAGCTGGTCGAAATTCATGGGTTTTCGCAGGAAAGCCACTGCGCAAGCGACAGAGAATGAGATTGTTCCTGTTGGATATGCAACGGACTGTTTGTGGGCTGTGCCATTCTTGGAATTTCTCTTGTTCCTCATAGGCTTGGGCTTCCCTTGCTTTTTTCTACTTGTCGGGCTCTGTTCGGCGCCTTCTTCTGCCTATCAAATCAGCAAAAAGGAATGTTGGCATGAATACGCAACTTTGGCTACCCCTGTTTGGGAATTTGGTGGGGAACCCGTGTCAGACAAGTTATCAGGCGTAGTAGCCATATCAGACACGGTGCTTCTCCGAGAAGGAAAGTTGACCGAAGCCGCTTGAGAGTCTGCTGATCCTCTTCGGGATGGGGTGGTAATTTCTGGTCCTCGGGCTGGGGTAACAAACTCTTGCTCTATCTTTTCGTTGCGTAACTTCTGCTCTGAAACATGGCAGCAAGTAGACCCGTGTTTG
>WBZZ01004999.1:35000-57500 GCA_019918135.1 Paulinella micropora
TTCGACTTGCCGGTTAGGAACTTTACCATCTGAGCTAAGGCTACGCCCGGCTCCTCATCCTCGGAGTCATCGCTATCACTCCCCCCTTTTGAGGCTTTTGCTGCCTCACCCTTCTCCTTCCTGCTTTTGTCCGGGCACTTGCCCAACTTGTGCTTGCCCCCGCACAACCGGCACTTCTTGCTGCACTTACCGGCGATGTGCCCCTTTTCGAAGCAGTTAAAAAAACCACTTTGGCCCCTTGCTCTTCTCGCTCTTCTTGCTTTTCTCCCCCTTGGGGGTGTCTGCCGGTTTGGGAGGGGTCTTCTTGGCTTTAGCGGGATCATGCTTAAACCTACATTTGTCGGCCCATCTGCACTCCCCCTGTTTGTCCCACAGGAAACACACCCCTCTCACCTTCCCTCCAACATGGAGGTAGCGGCATGAGGCCCCACGAGTGCATTTGCCTTCCTTGCTGAAGAGCCAGCACTCGTCCTTGGGTTTCCCTTTCCCGGCCTTGCGAGCTGCCAAACCTTTCTCCGTGGAGCTAGTCACTTTGGCCCGGTCAAAATTTTTGTCCAGCTCGAGGGCACGCTCTTGCACGAACTTCCACCAGGAGGCGAAGTCCCACTTGAACTGCTTATGATTCAGTTCAGCCATTTCAACCCAGACTTGCCAAGCTTTCTTTACCCTAGAGTCCGATTGCTTCGGGCCCACTAACGCGTCCTTCACTATTTGTTGCATCCGGTCATCGGTTGGGGCTTGGCCATAGTCGGCCAACCAGTCTTTCCTAGCGTTCAAGTCCACACACTGACCAACGTACTGTTGCTTAATAGTAAAGAGGAAGTCATTCAGTTCCTTCACCTTGTCCTGAACGTCAGAGGGGTCAGCTTTCTTGTAGCTAGCAGTCTATCCCACAGTTCTTTAGGGCTTTGACCAAAGGTCAGCTTCTCCGGATCAGCTAAGTCACGCACTAGACTCTTCGCCTCACCGCCGAGCATGTCATAGATGATGTTGAACACCCTCTCTTTTTGCTTGCTCATCTCAGCAAGTACACTAGCATCATAGGCCATCACCTGTCGTGTCAGTGCGCCAGCGCGATCAGCACCCCCTAGTGGGGCTTTGACCTTAGAGGGGTCCGTCTGTCCTCGGGAGGCCCCACTCTTGCTGTCGCCCACTGAGTCTGAGCCCTTGCCAGTTGACAGCCTAGGTTTGTCAGTTAGCATACCCACTAGAGTAGAGGTCAGGGTGTTCCGGTCTTCATCTTCCTCCTCCTTTCCTTCTTCAGTCTCAGTGGCTGGTTTATCCTTCGGACTACTAAATACCGGTTTGTAACGCTTGACTGGGGTTTTCTGTCCTTCCTCTACCCCTAACGCCTCCTCAAGGTTTGAAGCTTCCGGTTTGGGGTTGGGCATAGGCCACAGGCGAGTAGGACCCTTGGCTTTGTGCTCAAAGTATTCCTTTACTACTTCTTCGTCTAAGTCAGCCCAATCATTCCACTCTGGTACCTCTTCCCAAGCTAGTATAAAGGGGGGCACCTCTCTACCCTTAAGCTGTATTCCTAATACGTTTTCGCGATACACATATTGCTTGTGGGCGTCAGCACCCTGTAGCACTTCCTTAGGGGCCTTGGCATTACAGCTTTGCATTACCTGCCTATGCAATAGGATCCATGCCTCCTTGCCGGTGAACGTGATCTTATTGTCTGTCTTACCAGTAGTCATTTCTAACCACCGTCAGTCTCGAAGAGACACACGCTCCACACACACACACTTACACACAGCACACAGCTATGCTCTCTACTTGCTAAATAGAGATAGGATCATGCTATGCTTACGCTGTTCTGATGGCACAGACACAGTCAAGCAACCATACACACTCCCACACAGAGAGAACACAACAGAGGCTACGAGCAGACTCACACACACACTACAAAGAATAGTGTTTTGCTTCAGTGTCCACACCACCCTTTACTCTCTCTCTCTCTCTCTTCAACCACGTGTGCTACCACTGACTCTATTGCTCAAACTACACTGAGGCTACCTCAGCTACCACCTAGGATAGTTTGAAGGACCTTGAGTCTCACTTCAATAGCATGAGGATCAAGGCAGCTACCCTCATACTACTAGCAACTACTGCGTTGAGCATCAGTATCAGCGAGCCAAGCAAGAGAGGGACAATGCCTTGCGTCTTTGGGCAGCCGACATGGCTAGAAGGGATCATCTACCTCTAATGTGCGAGATGGGAGAACGGGGGTTAGAAGCCCAGATCAAAAGTGGGAGCCATCCCCTGATGGTTAAGGCCATAGTGAGACACGAAGCTGCGAAGCGGGGCATCCCGTAGAACCGGTCCCTTTTGCCCATTATCCACTATGCCAAGCCCCGTGAACCCGGGCAGTTTACCGAGTGGATTGTTAACCGTCAACCGGTAACGTGGGAGGCGTCCGGTGTACCCTCGTGGCGGAAGGTGTTCCGCCAACATGAACCTCAGGCCGGTGCCCAAGCGAAGCATATGTACTTCCGAGGTGGGGTATCACCCTCTCGTGGGGGAGTTGTGCCCCCACCCGTAGCATCGGTGCCGGTTCGAGCACAAGAGTCGAAGGTTACACCACCCCGTCCTGTAGTGCCCGAACCCCGTAGAGAGAGCAAGGGTAGACCTAGAGGGGTGAGCGGGCCGTCAGCGGCACCTACCCCGAAGGTTGAGATTGGTTCGAATGCCGAGATGGCTGAGGCTGGTAGTGGCATCATGAGCCAAAACCTGAAATCTTTACTCAAAGCCAAAAGGGAGAAGGTGCAAGGGGTGAGGCCCGGTCCGGAGGACTACCAACCCGATGGCTTAGCCGACGTGGAAGATGAGCCTCCGGAGCTGCAGTCCGTTGCCGATTCCTCCTCTGAATCTGATGGGGAGGAGGAGTGTGAAGGTGAAGAGTCTCCAGCTAGAGACAGAGACAGTGTTAGAGCGCCGGCAAGGGTATCGTCGACCCAAGTGCTGAGACCGACCCTGGTGGTGGTGATGAGCCTGCCGGGACCGATAGCAATCCTGTGACTACGCCCTCCGCCAGCCCAAGCAATAGGCGTAGGTCAGTGGGTGCTCGTGCGTTTGGCTTCCTGGAGACGGTCCGAGCCTCCGTGAGTGGGATGCCCTGGTTTGCATCCCATGCTAAGACGGTACCCCACACCGACCGAAAGGTGACTTCTCTGTTACCCACTACTACTAGTACCGGCCAGTCCATGGTCGCCGCACCCTTAGCTGAGCCCGGTAGTCATTAGTAACCAGACTAGGTACCGGAGAGCGAGAGAGCCGGCTCCGAGCCGTGGCCGAGCAACAAGAGGAGATGCGCCGGTTGCACCGTCCGGCGTTGAGCGGTGAGGAAGAAAAGGATGAAGCCGACTTCCGGAATATGTGGGGTGAATGGACTAGGCTGTTGTATGACTGGGCGCAGGGCAGTGAGTACCCCATGAACAAGCCTAGGTGGCCAAGGCACTGGGCCGTAGAAGGAGCAACAGTCAGCATTGCCTCCGAGTTTCAACCCCGTACTCGGCCGTTCCGGGTCCGAGAAAGGGTGGTGAACGGTGAGAGCGTCCTAGAGAAGGAACAAACCCGTATGTCCGAAGCGAAGGAGAAGCTGACCCGGTAGATGACCTAGTTCGTTTCATGGCCGAGCGTGGTTGGATGGCCAAAGGTATCCAGCTAGCAGAACAGGCCCTCCTAGGTCGGAGTGCGGACAAAGATCCCATGTTCGATTCGGGAGCTACGTTGCACTTTGTGCCGGCCGGAGCTGAACAACGTTTGTTCAACATTCAGCGAAGACTGAAACGGGTAGACACTGTCAACGGGGAGACCACCGTGACTAAGAAGGGCTCGTTAGACATGACGACCGTGAACGGAAAGGGGGAAAAGAACAGGTTACATCTAGGTAGTGTGTTGGTTTAGCCCCAACATAGATGAAACCTTCATCTCCGGTCCTCAGTTAGCCAAGGATGGTTACAGTGTGGTTCTCCACAAGAAGGGAGAAGGCTACATTACTAAGGCCCGGATACCGGACACTTCCCCAGAACTTAAGGCCGGGGTTCTGTACCTCGACGCGGTGGACAAGGTGTGGCGTTTCGTGACGTCCACCAACCAAGAGCTGGCTGCAGACAAGGTTGAGGCTAGAGCTTTCTTCGGGAAGGAGATGGCTAAGGTCACGGAGTTGACTAGCGAACAACTTCATCAGAAGTTCGGAGGACCCGGAAGCAGCATGCAGCGCCTCGTCAGTGAGGCGTACGGGATCAAGATAGTGGGTGACAAGACCATGAGCAAGCGGTAAAAGAGTGTAAGGAGTGTCCAGCCGCAAAAGGAGGGAAGGTGAGCCACCCGGCAAGCAACCAGTTGACACAGATAGAGAAGTTCGAGGCAGTGTCATTCGACAAGTCCGGATGCCTACGCAAACCCCTCCATGGTGAGTTTTGGTACGGCATGGTAGGAATTGAGGCGAACACACCGGGTATGCGTTTGGCCTTCTTCTAAAGGATGGCACAGCGGCACCACAAGTGCGTTTCATGCGGGAATGCATAAACTTCCTTGAGACGCAAAGCGGCAAGAAGGTGAAGGAAGTCCAAGTAGACGGTGAGCATACCTCAGCTGACTTCAAGGAGCTGCTCCGGGACACGGGAGTGAGGAAAAGGATCAACACCCTCAACGAACACAACAAGAACGCCTATGCCAAAGTGTCCCAACGTGACTTTTGGCGCAAAGCGCGCCATAACCTGGTTAAGGCTCAGCTACCCTATGTCTTGGGATATGCGTGGCAGCACGCTATCCTCTTACACAACCTATCGCCGAAACGATCCGGTGGTGATGTCCGGATGTTTGAGCTTATGCCCCGTGAAAGGAAGGTGAATTGGATAGCTTACCTTCATCCTTTTGGGTGCCTATGCCATGGTCATCGAGGGCAGGTTAGGGCATGATAAGAGCCGGACGCACATGGCCGCCTGGTTAGGGCTGAGTTTGGAGTACTCCACACACTTGATCCTGTGTGAAGGAAGGGTGTTCCCATGGCGAAACGTCAAGAACTTTGACGACAACCAGCCGGCCTGGCCTTTGTTGCAACCCCTCTAGGAGAAGAAAGGCCTGAGCTTAGAACCATTCAAAGGAGACCCCTTAGTGGAAGACGCCGACCTTGAGCAGCTGTTTGTCCCAAAGCCCCGGTTGGGGGTGACCGATCCCGGTGAAGGTAAGAAGGTCCCGGATCAGGGGGAGCTTGATAGCTCCGATTCCGACGGCGAAGTGGAGGAAGCAACCCTGAACAGGAAACCGCCGGAGGCCGAGGAAGAGGCCACCGATCCGACCCGGAAACCCTAGGGGAGCTGAAGGGACGGTGGCCCCAGCCACTCAATGGGGTTGGGCGTGGGCCAAGAAGACCTATGAGGTGGGATTCCGGGATAAGATCCGACGAGGCCAGGTGCAAGACGTGAGCGAACCCGTATGGGTTAAGGAGCAGAAGAAGAACGGACCGGCCCACTGGTTTAAGTTTGAGGATGACGATGCTCCGGACCGCATGTTGGACTCAGAGATCGTCAAATACCTTGCCGACGGTCCGGAGGCCGCCCATGCCGCCACGTTCACTAGACCGGTGAGTGAGAAGCAAGCCGACGAGCTAGGGTACTGGGATGACGCCAGAGCAGAAGAGATGTCAACCCTCTGGGAGAAAGGTTGCTTCCGGAGAGTTAGAGCCGACTTAGTCGACAAGAAAGACATCTGCGAAGGCCGGTTTCGATGCTACCAAGGAGGCCGGGGGAGAGATCCTGAAGTTCAAAAGCCGGTGGACGGCCAAGGGGTTTTCCATGATCCAGGGATGGCACTTTGAGAAACGTGACTTCCCTACCCCGTGTGCCCTAACGGTGTTCTTTGGCTTAGTCTTGTCAAAGTGGGATGTTGGCATCGCGTACACAGAGGCATCCGCAGCTGAGCAGGGATATCGCCCCAGTTACATCGTACCACCTTTTGGTTTAGAAGAGCCGGGGTACGTGTGCGAAATGCTTTAAGCCCTCTATGGTAGACCAGATGCGGGCCGCAAATGGTGGCGATACAAGCTAGTCCCTTGCTTAGAAGTTTTAGGCTCTAAGGCTCATGTCGCTTTTCCTTGCTTCTTTTGGCGTTGGCTACCCGGTAAGGACAAACAGGACTTTGTGTTCGTGCACGTCGACGACATGATGGGAGCGTTCAGCGGTAAGGATGTCGAAGCGGAGTTCTTGGCTGCCGGTAAGAAGGCCTTTAGGGTCTTTAAGCAAGAGGCTCCGACCGGGGTGGTAGGCTTGAACATCGAAGATAAGGAAGACTGTAGGTTAGTCCGTACAATCAAGATCTCTCAGGAGGACTTCATCAGGGAGGCCGTTGAGAAGCTACAGTGCACCGGTCTAGCTACTGCCGATTCGCCGTGGTTGATGCCGGGAGTGCGAGCCGTAAGCAATCCGTGTTAGAACAGTTCTCACCGCAGCACATCGTAGGTGTCCTCTTGTGGATACGCATTACTCGGCACGAGGTCTTGGGCCCAATAGGGGAGGTAGCAACCCATGCCTCGAAGCCTGAGCTGTTCAATTACCAGCAAGCCGAACAGATCGTGAGGTACCCCAGTGGCACCCGATCTAAGGCATTCGTTTTACCAAGGCGGATGGCACCCGCTTGATGTCGTGGGCCGACTCAAGTTGGAAGGGTACGCCTGAAGATCGCCGCGCTCGCTTAGCGGGCTTTCATTTCCCTTTTGCATGAAGCGAAACGTATCGGTGGCCCCACAAAAGGGCCCAGCATTGGAAGCGCGAGTGGAGGAGAAGGCTAGGGCTACGGTCGATGAGCTGGTGGCGTCCGCGCCGGGGAGTGGGGAGTGCCAAGAGGCGGCGGCGGGCGAGTGTCTGGTGCCGGCGGCGCCGGAGCATCATCCTGCGAGGCCGAGGTGTACGTAATGGTGGAGGCGTACCACGGGCAGGATAAAATCATCAATTTTGCACAGGGCATCGCTGGCGGACGGGTCGCTGACGCGCTGGGGCCGTACGGGTGGGGCAGCCCCCCATCTTGTACGGCGACAACCAGGGAGCGTTAGATTTTGCTGAGACTAATGTGTTTGCTAGGAAACTAGGACATGTGGACCTGCGGTGTGTTATTGTGAACCAGAAGGTGGAGGCGGGCCTCGTCGTCAACGAGAAGGTGGGCTCCAACGACAACAACACCAAGGCCATGCGGGGGGAGCCGTACAACCGTCGCGTCCGGCATGTGGCGAAGGACTAAAGACTCGGGGAACCGTTCCCTCTCAGAGGGCCGACCCTCCCGACAGCAGGACTTCCTACAACGTGGACTCTTGGGTAGGACTCTTGTTAGTTTTCCCGATAGCAAGGGGATAGCGATTAGTAATTAGGTGACTAGATTGCCGAACTCCACATGTAGTGGAGACGTAGGCTAGCACCTCTGCTTTCTTGTAGTCGTATTTTATGCACTGTTGTGCATATCGCGCTTTAGTTGTTAATAGTGTAGCTATATTGCCGAACCCCACAGGAGACGTAGGATAGCTCACTTTGCGCTTTGCTCATTTGCGTATTCTAGTTGTTAGTTGCGCGTTTCGCGCTGTATTGTGGACACTGACTCGTAAGGGAGTCTAATTAAGGGGGAGCATTGGACAATTAATTAGACCCTTCCTCCTCAACTATGTCCGTATTGCTATTTAGTACGTTAGCAATATTCGTTACGGTTAGTAGTATTATTAGTTATTAATAAAGTCATTTAGAATACCTTTTCTGGTACTGGTCACCTGGCACCAGCTTTTTACAATTACCCTTATTTCCATGTCAGGCCTTTCGCAGGCCGTTTCGTGAGTCAATTTCTAGAGGTACATCTTTTGTGTGAGTCGTCGTCAGTTAGACTGGCGGGAATTGTTCAGTATCGGAAAATTCTTCTGCGTGGGAAGTCGTTGGCCGGTAGGAGGGGGACGCCCCGAGTTCCGGCCCGGTCGCCGTTTGGAGAAGTCGCGAGGGTTTTCTTCCAACGCGCTTATCCGAGGCTCAGCCACCAGACAAGCCGCTTTTTCAGTGCAGTTTTTTTTTGTTTAAAAGCTCTCATCATGGTGGGTGGCCCAGTGGCCTGCCATGGTACTTGAAACTTAAAAAAATCATTTTAAATTCTAAAAAATTTGAATTTCAAATGTTAAAGAATTTTCAGACATGATTTTTTTGATCCGCTTTATTATTCGTCATTGCTTTCAAAAGTATGGTGCGCTATGCCGGCCACCCGGCCCGGTATATAATGGCAATACTTACCGTTCCGGTCTGTCAGTTATCTTAGTCTCAGGCTGGAGATTACGGAGTCCCTACTTTAGGTATTCCTCAGTCTCCATATCGTTAGTACAGTTATCGGTTATTAAATATCGTACTATCGTAACAATCTGGAGTCGCTAACGGGATTGGCTTCAGGGGATCGGCTTCTGCGCGTTGGGAGCGGCTACCAGGCGGCACAGCCTGGCGAGTGCGGGATCAATGGAACCAGGGGAGCTTCGGATCCGGGGGACGGAGACTCGCACGGGATAGTATAGACCGACAGTCTAGGTCGGGGGGACGATGAATGACTAGGGGCCGGAAAAGGGGGAAAGGGGCAAGTATTTTATTCAAGTGGTGTGGGGTAACGGTCTCGAGCGGGATGGCGGATACCTGATTTTTCGGGCGGTGGGTGGTGGCGAATCGAAGTATAATCAAATGGCTCAACTCGAAATTTTGCTTAATTCATTCATACGAGTACGGCGACCGTCACTCAGGTTCGTATTTGCATGCTATCCCGAGGTCGGTCGCGTTAAGGGTCGGCGGTGGCGTAAGTTCGACTCCTCGCGCGCACACAGGTGAGCGCGCTCGGGGGGGGGGGGGGAGAAGGGATTATGCCGGCCCACCCGGTATATCATGGCAATACTTACCGTTCCGGTCTGTCGGTTATCCTTGGTCTGGAGATTACGGAGTCCCTACTTTAGGTATTCAGTCCTCAGTCTTCATATCGTTAGTACAGTTATCGGTTATTAAATATCGTACTATCGTTGTGGGGAGCTTGGGGCACCGCTAGCTTCGTCAGCTGGGCGTTATGTTTAATGAATCAAAGGAGGGCACAGGGGTCGAGTCAGGGGGGGACGGGGAAACTATAAAAGGAAGTGTTCGTGCAAACTTGGCACGAGGCAATGTCCCTGTTAGAGAGTGTCGAGCCCTGGGTGAAGAACATCAGATCCTCAGGCTGAGATGCCGGTCACGGGGGTCGGAAGATTCACTAGGCTGGCACTCTCGACCAGAGGGTTTCCCTTGTCCTTGACTTGGCCGAGCCGACCCCCCCACGAGACCGTTAGGAGTGCGGCGTTCCTTGCCCAGACTTGGTTGGCGTGCTTGGCTAAGTCCTATCGTAAGTTCTGTGAGGTCGATCTTGATAAGTCCTGTCAAAACTTATCTCGTGGCGTCTGCACTGTGGATGAATTTCCAAGCTTGGAGGATTGTATCATGGCAGATCTTGGTCATCCCGCGGAATATGGCGAGTACTACAGCTTTCGACAGGACAAAGCGGAGTTCATTGTATGAGGTCTCTGACATATAGCCTTTTGATCCCATTGCTATCACAATGATGTTTGAGGACATGTTGCGTCCTCTCAACCGTTGATGGTGGATCGCGTCTTGCAGTTGTTCATATCTATGGTCATAGATGGCTCTCGGGTTATATCCCCACGTCCGGGTAGCTTTCCACGGGATGGAGGGCCACGTATCCAGTAGGTAGACATGTGGTGACTTGTAGTCTTGTGCTGCTAGGAGGTCAATCTTGAATGGAATCTCGGACCCTGCTAGGTCAGCCATGATCTGGGCTGCCGGATGGATGGGTGCAGAGGGGTCTCTCGGGAGTCTTTGGCTGTCGTCATCGAGTGGGCCTATACCTGTCCCGTCGTCCTTCAGGTCATTAGCTAGTGAACTTGGTAAGGCTCCCTCTTCACCGATGATAGTTAGTTTATGGTCTCTTTCCGTGTCGTCGTCGATGAGAAGACCTCTTTCTATGCACCGGCGAATCCATCGTCTGCACCTCGAATGTCTGACATTAACTAGCGCCTTTAGTGCCTGTGGGTGGCGATCCGATTTGGAGAGAAGGTAGTGACTGATATCGCCGGTCACTCCGCATCCATATGAGCATGGGTGAAGTGGACCCTTTGGTAATTGTGACGCTCAGTCTAGCGGGGGTATTCCACGCCTCCAGTTGGCATTTAAGGATGATAGCAGCGTCTCTGGCGGAGTAGCCGCTTTGAGGTTGAAGGAACTCATTCATCATCGCTTGGAAAGGCTTTCGGATCTCTGATCGTATGCCCCAGGTGAGACCAAACCTGGGGGCAACGGTCGTCTTATACGCGTTCTCCGATACCCGCTGTCGAAGTTTCCAGACGTTGTACGACGCCAGGTTGGCCTTTATCGTCTTTATGGCGTTGTCGACCGTGTCTGGTGCCACTGTCTTCTTGGTGAGGAGGTTCGTGACTGACAGGACGACCGGGAGTTCCAGGGGATTCCATTCCGTGAAGGAGGGCTGTATATCTTGGGGCATCGTGCCATTTTTGCCTCCGTTTCTGATCTTGTGAGTCGGCCTTCTGGCCAGGAGGAGTCTCCGATGTGGCCTGACGGGATGCGGAGGCTTACACGTACTCCTAGTGCTCGACATGCTCGGATCCAGGGGAGGACCATGAGGCCTTCGCGTCGGTCTTCCTTAATAAGGTGAAGGTCCTTGCCACCCCATGAATGGTTGATCCGGTGGCTCTGGAAGTTTAGGGCATACGGGGGAGATGTCATCTGGTGTGGGAAGTTGTCCTTCGGCGGTCCGTGTCTTGTAGAAACGTGGTATCTCAGCCAAAATTCTCTGATGACACAGCTGGTGGGATAAATTACTCCGTGCATGACGGAGTGTAGTCTCCGCAGGTCTGGAGGGTGCATGAACTGGGGCCGGGGGGCTTGTGAATGCTGTTGAGAGGTCATCTCGGGGGGGGGGGGGGGGACGCGCACGGAACGTTCTGCGCTTATGCTTACTGAGTGTGGGGCGTCGTTTGGGGAGAGGAAGTCTTTGGGGGCATATGATGTGATCACCTGGGAAGTATGTGTCCCATGCAAGCCGGAAGTGTGATTCCATCGCGTATTGGACGTATTGGTCAGTGCAGAGGAGGCATTTGATGAAGACAGTGAAGGTGCGGAGGTAGTAACGGGAGACGTATGGCTGTAGGCCCATTCCACCGCACAACCCCGTGGGTCCATACAGTACAGCATTTGGGATTTCTTGTTGGGAAATTTTTTAGCAGTTCCCGGAAATGGTCGCGGAGAGCCACGTCCAAATCATGCAGGGTTTCTGGATCCCATGTGGTCCACCCGAAGGAGAAGTCCATAAGGCTCGTGAGAAGGTTCTTTAGGGTCAGAGCCCCCATCATGAGTGACTCAACTTCAAAGCAGGCCCCCGTAAACTCATTCAATATTCACTTGAAGATTTTGAAGTGCTGTTTGCACTGGCAGAATTCAATGTTTTTACTAACTTAGGAATAGGTAGCCGGAGGTTTCGTTTGCCAGTGTATTACCTTTCAGAAAATAGTTATTTAATAACAGGGGTTTTGTTGGTGGTAATCAAAAGATATTATTTAATGTAAGCCAGTGTATTTATCCTTCCAATTCCACAGCACTCTGAAAATAACCTAATCTTCCTCCTCTACAAAGAGAGGAAACCAGTATGGCCGAAAATGTAGGAGACTGTCAGAGCCAAGCAACAAAAAGCAAAAAGAGAGGCATTTCCCAGTGTCACCCCCTCGTCAGCCGATGACTTCATAGGGTTCGTCAACATCTCCGACTCGACTTCAGCTTTTGCCCGTGGGGATTTCGGTGTGCTCACAACACTAGCCTGAGTTGTGCCACCTGAAGGTTGAGCGGGTGTGAGCGGTGTATTGGGACCGCCAAGGTTGCGCTGCAGGGTTTCGTTTCCCTGTGCGCACTTGCTTGCAAGGTTGTTTGTGCCACTGCTCGGAGTGGTCATGGTGATGTGGGGTGTCCCCTCTGGTGAGATATGTATGTGACCGCACCTGAAGTTCGCTGCCTCAGATGGGTCTGGTTCGTCCAGTTGCCCCGCTTCGCGATGCCGGTCCGCCACCGGGCTAGCTGCCGGGGTCGTTCCCGCCGGACTATCCCGCGCGGATGGAGGGAGCCGTTGCCCTTCTCCTGCGATCGCCTGTAGTCCTAGTGTACTATCAGTATCACCAGGACCGAAGCCACGCACGCCAGGAGGAATCCCAGATACTGCCCCACTAAATGTTCGGTGCCAAACATACACCGCCAGGTGCCTATATCACGTATATTTCCGTGAGTTCGTATGTATATATACCTTTATGTCAGCCCAAGCACACCGAGCAATTTGCAATGTGTGTGTTGTTCTCGTGTCGGTGTTTGACTCTCTGCTCGTTTTCAAACGCTGGTCAACAGCGTGACAACGCGGGTGCACCCATGCCCCGGTTATCTTTGCTGTCCGCGTGTTCCACCCTCGCCGTACTGCGCGATTTGCGGTATGTAAATAGGGACATGTTATATTTCTTAGTGGTATAGATATGCTTATGTGTATACGTAGGGCCGTCGGGTGCCTTAGAGCCCCTTCCATCCAGACAAAGAGCAAACAAGAGCGAGCATAATATCTAAGACACTCTGTGGGGAATAACATACACCACTCATGTAATTGCCGCGGGAGGCGGGCGTGCAACTCGAGAGGAGGTGGGTATAATGTGCAATGCCAACCATATCAACGGGCATTGCTGCGCGTCAACATGGTTAGCCCGAAGCTATTCCGACCCCTGGTGGAACACCAACTACTAGCCCGTCAAGATACCTTCAGGGCCGTCGCACCTCACGGAGGGTAAGGCAGGGTCTTTTCCCGTGTATCATGTCATGTTAGGCTCTCTTTTGCTAATAGTCTTACCTGTACTTTTTAAACTCAGCTCTCCTACTCCTTTAGCTAAGGTGACTATTCTTGCTGCTTTTCTTCTTATGGGGCAGTTAACAGGGACATGTCCATCTCGAGTGCATTCAGGGAGGGTACAAGGAACAATACATATCTTGTCATCTGATGGTCTCCATGGCAATTGAAACAACCTTCCTTATGGGGTGTTCTCCGGGTTTGGTTGCCCATAAGGTTGACTGAAATGGGATCACTCCGTGTTCCAGTACCAGATGGAGCTTTAGATGAAGGGGAACGGAAGCCACCCCCCGACGCATAAAGCTTTTTCATCTTTGACTTGGATTCCTCTGTCTGAGCTATCTGTTCTATCACTTTCACAAACGCCTCCCAGGAGATCAGGTCAATAAGGGAACATTTGAACCGCTTCTGTGGATGGGGGGAGCGACCCCACGGACCGCACTTAACCCCACCTTACGGGAATCGGAAGCGGACATTCAAACTAGTGAAGCCCAGGCACTACAGGAGAAAGTAAGGCGCCTCATCCAAGCTCAGAAGGATCAAGAAGCGCCTGCGCTGCGAGCCTACCTGACTAGATTCCGACAGCGTGATGAAATCTTCCCAGATAGAAACAAAGACGAGGCAAAACGATTGCAAGATCAGGGTATCGACGCACAACTAGATTTCATTGCCCCCCCAGTAGACATCCTACCCGAGCTCCTCGAGTACCTCGAAACTCATGAGCCTGACCTATTTCTCCTCAACATACCCCGAAACGAGGAGGACGAGTGGGGATTCTGTCTCATCTCAAACTTAGAACCACGGTGTTTGCACTCCGCATACACACACTTCCAGACGAAATCAAACAGCTGTTCCCCGTTGACCGACTAGCCCCTCGACTAGACTCCCCGGATCCACTCTCTCCAGACTCCCTACACCCCTATGATGCTATCCTGGTCACTGATGGATCATCATTCCCCGAACTTGGGCACGTCGCAGGCTTCGGAGCACTCCTCTTCCACCAAGGACAATGCATAGCCATCTATGGCGCCGCCGATAACCCGGCGACGAGTGGAGCACAGGAAATCTTAGCCGTAGCTGCAGGAGGACTACAATACCTCCGCCAGACGAACTTGAGACCCAGACGAGTCCACATATTCACTGACTACAAATCCCTCTCTGATGCGGTTCTTGATGGGGAGTATCATGAGACTTTTAAGAACCGTCCTTCACCTGGACTATGGGACGCCCTGGCACGGTTTCACAAAGACATCGCCCCCGTTTCCATCCACTGGGTACGGGCTCACCAGGAGGAAAGCTTCATTTGGCAAGAAAGGCTGAATGAGGTGGTTGCTCGCTTAGCAAAATGGGCCGCCCAACGCAGGGTGAAACTTCACGCGCGTTTAGAAAAATGGCATCAAAAACGAGACAACCCTGAACGCGATAGGAAGGGCAAGATCATCCCCATCGGACCCTTTGTGGAATCGGTTATCCCAGGGGACACATTGGGCTTCTTCATCACAAGTTACGCATGTCTTCCGCCACCCATGACAAGGGAACAGGCGCTCAAGGATGCACAACGACCCTTCTCCCTTGAAGAAATGGAATGGGCTATCCAGGAAAAGAAGGGGCCATCCCCAGGTGAAGATGGCGTTCCACCCGACGTCCTCAAGCTCCTACCACAAGAAGCCAAGATGGCGTTAACAGCCTACTTCAGTCTCTGCTGGCGCGGCAGCAAGCTACCCACCGAATGGAAGCCAGGCCTGCTATGCCAAATTTGGAAAGGAACAGGAACGGGAGCAGACGTCACAGACTGGCGGGGCATCACGGTGTCCAACGCCATCCTGAATCTTTACGAGAGACTTATTACCTACCGCGTCGAAACCTTCAAACTTCACACGGGATGCATTCGCAAGACCTCCAAGGCAAACACACCTACGGTGAGCGGTACAGACGAATGGAACTTGGTCCTGAGACTGATGCTCGCCGACTTACGAGCGGCCCCCCTACTCACTGGAAAGCCCAAGACTCTCATCCTCTTCACCACCGACATCCGTAAAGCTTTCGATAGGGCTGAACTCACCTACATCTGTGAGGCATACTCTCACGTGGTGGCCACGGAGGGAAAATTCCCGGAAATGTTTGGATATATTCGACATAGGTTCAAAGATTCCTTGCTCCGAATCAAATCGCAAGACGCCAACGGCTTGTCAACTTTCCTCCCGGTGAGCATCGACCGAACCCGGTGTATCGCTCAAGGTGGTTCAGTCAGCCCGTGGACGTATGGAGTCCTAGATGAATACCTGACACGAATCTGCCCAGCCCAACAATTCCTCCCCGAAGATGGGGCGGGACGAGATAGGACAGTAAACAACTCGGTTTACCCCCTACGCACCCCCCTCACTGCAGATCATAAATTTGCGGATGATAACTGGGCAGCAATCGGAGGCGATGGCCTCCCCTAGACCTACCTAACCGAGGCGCAGAATGGGTTTACCCTCCTTTGGAACCAACTAAGGGCAGGACGACAGATTTGTGCTGCGAACAAATGCACAGTCATATGCCTAGTGGGCCAACCAGAGGGAGGAGTCAAAGCGGTCCCCATCACCATTCGCACCCCAGGACAGAATTCCATCACAATCAGGAACCGGTCCGCCACTGAAGTCTTCAGGTCGCTTGGCCTTCACACGGATGGGACCAACGACGCACAGATCCAACGAGATTACGCACTCGCTAAATTTGTATCTACCACACGCATGATCAACAGACTAGACGTCTCGCCAGCGCGGCAGCGCATTCCTAACGACCACTAAACCTACGGTAGTACCATATATAATTTTAGGCATTTTAAGCGTTGGTAAAACGGAGGCAAAATAAGCGTTTTAACTTTGGTTAATAATTCTTTTTGTGTTGTAAAGGTCACGATGGGATGGGGTTCCCACTGAAAAAAATTTTAAAAATTTGAATTTCAAATGTTATAACGGTTAAAAATTTTGTGTTTTCTGCATTAAAAAAACATTTTGTGTAAAATTTGACAATAATTTTTGAAAAGTTGGTCGGAACCCCTTCAGATGACGAGCTTTCTGAATCTGAAGCCCTTTTTAAAAAGGTGAAGTAGTTTAGGAGGAGACTTTTCCTGGATTTTTGAGGTTTTTGGGACCTTTTACCCTAAAAAATGTTCAGGCCGGCCCAGGCCATGCCACCAAAAAGCTAAACCCTGTCAACTTTTTTAAGGACCGGCGCAGTCTGTTGGGACTTTGGTGCGAAGCTTCCCCATGCCTCCAAGTCGCGGATCCAAAGGCTGGCGAAAGCAGAGAAAGACTTTTGACAAAAACAAGAAGAGGACTGAGAGGGGTACACGTGCCGACGCGTTGGTGGAAAAAAGAGCCAAGCTCGACGACCAAGAGCGTGTTGCAGAGGCAAGGGAACGAGACTCGCAGTATGGCCGTTGCACGGGCATCGAAGTGGGGGCGGAATCTCTCGAAGTGGGGGCAGAATCTCTCGATAATTATGAAATGAAATTTTCTGTCATCACCCCGAAAGGGGCTGGAGTACATTACATGACCAGAAAGGAGTACTGGGCTAGTGTAGAGAGGGAGAAGATGACGCCAGTAAAAGTGCCAGATGCGCATGGGTGTGTGGGTAGAGCAGGAGAGCCATACCTGCGAGAGATGTGGCAGTGGCAGGAGACAGATGATAGGTGTAGAATAGATAAGTATGTGACGGGGAAAGAGATAGTGCTAGTGTGTAGGGTGCCCAAGATCAGAAAGGAAGAGAAGGTGTCCAAGCAGACTAGGAGACAGAGAAAGCAGAGGTGTGGGGCTGTGGTAGGGGAGATTAGGCGAATGTTAGGTGAGGAGCATAGGTTGACAGAAGCAGAGGTGAATGATTATGATGAAATGGTGAAAGACATGTATAAAAACTATGCTGCCATGCCTGACGAGAAACAAATAGATAACTTAGCCTACCAGGCCCTGTTGCACATGGATTGCAACGTCATGTCCGACAAGCAAGTCTCCGCTTTATTGCATGCAGTGAAGCATCCCTTTCTCTCGGGCCAGCAGGTTGGCTTTGCTTTTTTGTTTGTTTCTTTTCTGCAATTTGTGTGACTGTAGTTGACGAAGAAGAGGAGAGAGCTCACAGCGGACGTGGACCTTAAGTACGATCTGAAACTGTCAGCAGACGGTTTGTCTGCGAGTGCAAATGTTTACAGCATTCTCACTGAGCTGGAGACCAAGTGGATGAGGGATGGGGCAGGGTTAACGTCAAAACTCTTTTTTTTTTGTTTTTTTTTTGTTTTTTTTTTGTTTTTTTTCTTTCTTTTTTTCTTTTTCTTTTTCTTTTTTTTTCTTTTTGCTTCTCGGTTTCTAGGGGAAAATCTATGTTGAAGATAACATCACTTCTCTTCTACACATATTTTCCCCGATCTTTCTCTTTCTCTCTCTTTTCGTTAAGTTATTAACAATAAAACTTTCTTAATACTTGAATAAGTTTTATTAATACTTGAATTAGTTTTATTAATATAATAATTGAATTAGTTTTATTTATTAATACTATTGATATAAATTTTTATTAATAACTTGTAGGTGAGCTTTTAGCTTACCTGGAGCAACTTGAACAACATGGATGGACATCCCCGGAAACCGGCCGGCATTATAAGGTTAAACCTTTTGTGACCGGTGACATGAAGTGGCTGCTTTCATACACCGGGCATAAAGCAGCCTCTTCAGATAACTCTTGTTTTTTGTGCACATGCCATTCAGACGATAGAGCAGATTTAGAGGTAGAGTGGAGTGTGACTAGAAAGAGCACTGATGATGCATCACAACCCGGAAAAAAACATGCACAATCACTTTTTCATTACATCCCGCTTGAAAGACACATACCAGACTTGCTGCACATGATGCTGCGTGTGTGCGGCCGGATGACTGACTATATTATACGAGAGATTTTAACAGGAAAGCCTCGTGTCCCTTGGAGTTTGGACATTCCGCTTGATTCACCGTACGCGTCCCTTGACTCAAGACTCGCGCACTTCAAAGATCAACTTGCAGGTAAAAACCGGGCGGGAAAGGTAATTTCCGGTTTCAAATGTCGGTATAATGACGAAAAAAAAATCATGAATGGACTGGACTTGATCGCGGTGTAACGTTGCGTCGTTTTATGTCGGAAGTTTACGATGACAATTTGAATCTAGAAAATATTTTCTGCCCGGGCCGCTGGAAAAATATTAAAGACTTTTTGCGCGGGCTGGTGGAATCAATTTCGCAAAATCAACAATCCGCACATTTTCACTGACACGGAAGCGGATTTGTTGCAGAAACAAACTCGTACTTTGTTTCTTGAACTAACTTCTATGAAATACCAAGGCCCCGCTCATCCTTTGACTGATCGAGGATGGGACTTGGTATCTGAAGGTACCTGGTAGAGGCGGTGAACCAAACGATATCGTTTACTGGCGCGAGGATGGGAAGGAGGTGAGGAGGGGTGAAAATGGGCCCGTTATGCGCCGGAAGGCCCGGATGTATATCCTTACGGTACTTTCGATCCGGATTTCATCAAGTTACTCCATACGTGCATCTTACCGTTAATCATATCACTTTTTTTTTGAAGCTTCACGGAACTGTTTACTGGTTTTCTTGTCAGTCGCTGGAGCTAGTGAACAACATGCATTCACAGCTTTTTTTCAAGCGTAACACTCGTCGCGATACGTGGATGTTAGAGCTTTTACGTGACAGGCTAACTATCGTGTCAAAGAGCTCCAGTTCCGGGGGTACAAGAAAAAAGACTACAAGTTCCGTTGCTCAATTTGCGCTAAGTACTATGTGTACAAAATATCTTTTCAGAAACATGAATAAGAGTGCCGCGCTGAAGCTGAAGTTGATTTAGACCTTGTCATCGGTCTCAGCAAGGAGAGGATGTGGGCGGATGATGATTTTTTTTTATTAATAAATTATTATTAATATTAATATTAATATTATTATTATTATTATTATTATTATTATTATTATTATTATTATTATTATTTTGGACACCGTGATAGCCCAGTGGTCAAGTTCTACCATCTGGGCCCTGTCGCCAGTTCCATTCCCGTCGGTGCCACCAGTATTTTCATTGAACATACCGGTCTATTTCTGGACCAGTATTTTCATTGAACATACCGGCCCGTCTGGAAGTGTTGGAACTGCCCTTGCGGGGGTGTCATTAGAGCTTATCGTCAATTCTTCGTACTCCCCTCACGGGTGAGACGATGGAGGCGCATGTGCAGAAATGCATCAGCCATTGACAGAGAAGCACTATTATTATTATTATTATTATTATTATTATTATTATTATTATTATTATTATTATTATTATTATTATTATTATTATTATTATTTAAATCTGCCTTGGAGTGTTGACTGTGACATATTTGAGGGAAATCCCGATGAAAAAACCTAGTCACACTTGCTAAACAGAGTTCCAGCCCAATGGCCTCAAGGCGTTAAACTGTGACGCCAACTCATAACCCTTTGGTGGTAGATGCTGGGGAGGAGGGTCGTTGCGCGCGTAAAAGATCTTAAACTCCGCATATGCTGGTTGATAGCCCAGGACCCAGCAGACACCAGATTGTTATGGGTGGGGTTTCGAGGCAGCTCTAGCAACCGCGCTTGGTGTATGCACTTGCACATTCGGTGACGTCTTGCAAGAGGTTGCTGGGACTGCGGAATAACCTCGGCTTAGTGCAGTCTTGCCCTCAGGAGCTCCATCGGTGGCCCCGATCATCAGGCGAGAGACTGACACGGGGGGGTGGAGGACCTCGAACAAGGGTATTGGAGGCTTATGTCCGTTGAGGATATGCCATTAGCTGCATCAGTACGCCTCAGATATAGTATTATTATTATTATTATTATTATTATTATTATTTGGACACCGTGGTAGCCCAGTGGTCAAGTTCTACCATCTGGGCCCTGTCGCCAGTTCGATTCCCGTCGGTGCCACCGGTATTTTCATTGAACATACCGGTTCGTCTGGAAGTGTTGGAACTGCCCGTGCGGGGGTGTCATTAGAGCCTATCGTCAATTCTTCGTACTCCCCTCACGGGTGAGACGATGGAGGCGCATGTGCAGAAATGCATCAGCCATTGACAGAGAAGCACTATTATTATTATTATTATTATTATTATTATTATTATTATTATTAGACGATGGAGGCGCATGTGCAGATTTGCATCAGCCATTGACAGAGAAGCACTATTATTATTATTATTATTATTATTATTATTATTATTATTATTATTATTATTATTATTATTATTATTATTATTATTATTGGACACCGTGATAGCCCAGTGGTCAAGTTCTACCATCTGGGCCCTGTCGCCAGTTCGATTCCCGTCGGTGCCACCAGTATTTTCATTGAACATACCGATCCGTCTGGACCAGTATTTTCATTGAACATACCGGCCCGTCTGGAAGTGTTGGAACTGCCCTTGCGGGGGTGTCATTAGAGCTTATCGTCAATTCTTCGTACTCCCCTCACGGGTGAGACGATGGAGGCGCATGTGCAGAAATGCATCAGCCATTGACAGAGAAGCACTATTGAACAGGCTTACGTGCATTAATATTGTAATTAATCAGTAGTAATAAAATATTTTATTAATAATAAGGCACTGAAATATCTCTGAGGCTTAATATTTTGTTTTGCAGTTGATGGTGAAATTACTTTGATGTCCACACCTAAAAAAAACAAAAACAAAAACAAAAAAACAAAACAAAAAAAAAAAAGAAGGGGGGGGGGGGGGGGACCTCCTCGGGCTCTGCACGTTTTCTTTTTTTGACAACGTGATCTTTGTCCTTCAGGATTGTCGCAACCCTCCTCAATTCTGACTTGTAAGCAGTCAGGACGCTCACGTCCATATCCACACTTGGTGGCTGCCCGGTGATGGCAGAAGCGATGTTATGTAAGTCGGGGAACCCCACCACCAAAACACCCGGTAACGGCAGTGACGGGTCGTCACTGACCGTGTCGTAGACGATGTTAACGCCCGTGCCCTCTTTGAGGGCACGGACGGTACTGGGGGGGTGTTCAAAGTCCGACATCACTTTGAAATCAAGGTTGCTTTTTGCACCCCGCCTAAGAGTAATGGCAGATAGGACTTGCTGTCCTAAGGCACGACGTGCCAGGGCTACCGGGGTTTGCCGGGGGAGCAAAAACAAGTCTTGGTAGCTATTGAATTTTGTTTTTGGCCTAATGCCAGGTCTGGGGGGGGCTGCTGCCACGTTGTGCAGCGAGACCTCCCTACGTTCGGTGCGGAGGGGGGGGGCGGGACCCCCCCACCCCAACGTGCTGGGGCCAGGCAGCATAAATGACGCGGCGCAAGGTAACCGCGTATTCCTCCTCAGGAACCGCAGCAGGCCACCCCACATTCCACCCCTCGACCAAGTCAGTGAGCTGACGCTCTGACATGAGGTCGGCGAAGTGGGGAGGGCCAAAGACGGGGTCGTTCACCAAAGGAAGCGCAGCCTGCATGTAGACACCCTGAAAAAAATACAAATTTATCATCAGATTCCAAGAGACCTCATATACAACAAGAACAAACACAGAAAAGCAAAAAAGACTACATATAGCACATAGGTGAATGTGAACAAGCAGAGAGACACAAAAACAAAAAAAAATGAATAAATACAAGCATACATGTCGTGAGTGGCAACGGAAAACGTGAATGAAAATGTCAATTGAAGAGGGGGATTACTTGGGGGACACGTAAATACAATGTAGGAACACAGGTCAAGGCAAGGGGAAAGGTATTTGACACAAACACATAAAATAGTTGCAGAAAAAAAAAGTGCACAGACAGATAAGGAAAACAAAGCTGACAAGGACAAGGAAAACAAACATAAAAACACACGTTTTGTGCATGTTCAAGACAGCCAACATGTAAGCTAAGAGAAAACAAAGAAAACAGGTATAGGATAGTACTTAGGATACATGTATTTCACAAGAGTGCCAAGTAGGGCAAACAGTAACAAGACAGAAACAGAATAACGACATTTCACAACCCCCTCTCACAGCGAAAACAAACACACCAATCATGCACACAAGCATTTTTCAATCACACAACATGCATACAACAACTATACACAAAAATTTGCGATAAAACAACATGCAGGGACAACAAAAGGGACGAAAACAAAATGGACAGCAACAGGAGGCAGCAACTTTATGCTGTCCGTTATAGGGGAAAAAAGCACATGCAAGCACACACAAATTTCTATGCAAAAGTGAACAAACACAGTATAGGAACATATGAGAACACAAAACACAGCAAGGTATAATGTGTAGGCAACAGAAGGGAAGAAAAACAAGATGGTGGCAAGCATTTTCAAAAAAGCACGTAACACAAGCAAACACATGCAATTTTGCAAGCACAAAACATTGGTAGGGAAGCGTATGGTATGGTGTGGGAAGACAGAATGTACAAAAACATTTGAATTTAGTACAGTAGACACAATAAAAACACAAGACAAAAATCACACAAACCGACTTTTGCTCTCAAAAAAAAAAAAAATCAAAACCTTGTTTTGGACAAATCAATGCCCCTTC
>WBZZ01004999.1:62500-75000 GCA_019918135.1 Paulinella micropora
TTGTTCATGTTTCTTTTCTCTATTAAACCTTGCTTACTGTAATAATAATAATAATAACAATAATAATAATAATAATAATAATAATAATAATAATAATAATAATAATAGTGCTTCTCTGTCAATGGCTGATGCATTTCTGCACATGCGCCTCCATCGTCTCACCCGTGAGGGGAGTACGAAGAATTGACGATAAGCTCTAATGACACCCCCGCAAGGGCAGTTCCAACACTTCCAGACGGGCCGGTATGTTCAATGAAAATACTGGTCCAGAAATAGACCGGTATGTTCAATGAAAATACTGGTGGCACCGACGGGAATCGAACTGGCGACAGGGCCCAGATGGTAGAACTTGACCACTGGGCTATCACGGTGTCCAATAATAATAATAATAATAATAATAATAATAATAATAATATATATGTATATATATATATATTGATCTGTCATGGCTGAGCCCGAGGGCCATGCGCCTCCATCCCTCGACCCAACAGGGACTACAGTGAGTATGTTGGGGAGGGAAGAGTGACTCTAACCATCCTGCATAGAAGGCCCCAAAAGGAAGTCCCTACTACCCGCACAGTGTCGGGTACCTTGCAGGAAATCAACTACAAATGATTGATCTTCCCCGCATGAGAGCTCCACGAGACTGGGTAGGGCCCGCATGGAGGTACTCACAGGGGTAGCAGACATTTCATGCGGTCTGCCAGCGCATGAGGACGTTTTGTGGCAAGTATCTGGGACGCCTCGAAACCCGTCACCACCCCTAGATCGCGGAATGTAAATACCCCTTTGATCCCACGTGGTGTATGTCTTATAAAAAACAACACAACGACATGGCCTCGGAACCAACACAACAACATAGTCTCGGAACCCACACAACAACAGAGCCTCGGAACCAACACAACAACATAGCCTCGGAACCAACACAACAACATAGCCTCGGAACCAACACAACAACATAGCCTCGGAACCAACACAACGACATAGCCTCGAAACCAGTGGGAAGAGGCCCAACCACCTCCTCTTCCCGTGGGGTGCCATACTGTGCACCCCTCCATAATAATAATAATAATAATGATAATAATAATAGTGCTTCTCTGTCAATGGCTGATGCAAATCTGCACATGCGCCTCCATCGTCTCACCCGTGAGGGGAGTACGAAGAATTGACGATAGGCTCTAATGACACCCCCGCACGGGCAGTTCCAACACTTCCAGACGGACCGGTATGTTCAATGAAAATACTGGTGGCACCGACGGGAATCGAACTGGCGACAGAATAATAATAATAATAATAATAATAATAATAATAATAATAATAATAATAATAATCTTTTCTCCATTAAACCTTGCTTACTGTAATAATAATAATAATAATAATAATAATAATAATAACAACAACAACAATAACAATAACAATAACAATAACAATAACAATAACAATAACAATAACGATAACGATAACAATAACGATAACGATAACGATAACGATAACGATAACGATAACGACAACGACAACGACAACGACAACGACAACGACAACGAGTCTGTGCGGATGTCGGCTGTTGGATCTCTTGAGTTGATGCATCCAGTTGATGTTCTTCCAGCCATGGATTGCAAAGTGTGGAATAACCTTGATCCGTAGAGCGTACGCCTTTGGAGTGTAGACTGATGGCACATGACATGGAGCTTGCTCGCCGATATTTCTCATGAAGACTTGAGCATGCGTTCCGAAACTATCAAAGCTAGACATGACAAATGGGTTGAATTCAGCGCAAGCTTGCTTGCATCCTTCGGCGTGTTTGTTGATTTTTTCGGTTTCACGCTTTTTTTTTTTTTTTTTCAATACACAGCAAAAACATTTTCATAAGAAGAACAAGTCTTTACACAACAAAAACATTTTCATAATAAGAACAAGTCAGTAAGAATATAATTCATAAGTAATAATAGTGTCGAAGTCAGAGAGCTCATAATCTAAAAGCTACTGAAGTTACTCAAAGCGTCGCAAATCCCGGTATGGGAATGGAGGCGAGCCTGATAGCTCGTCTCTTGTGCTGCGGGAGTCTGCGCGGATGTAGGCAGTTGGACTTTTTGAGTTGATGCATCCAGTTAATGTAATTCCAGCGATGGATTGCAAAGTGTAGGATAACCTTGATCCGTAGAGCGTACGCCTTTGGAGTGTAGACTGATGGCACATGACATGGAGCTTGCTCGCCGATATTTCTCATGAAGACTTGAGCATGCGTTCCGAAACTACCAAAGCTAGACATGACAAATGGGATGAATTCAGCACCAGCTTGCTTGCATCCTTCCGCGTGTTTGTTGATTTTTTCGGTTTCACGCTCCTCGATGGCAGCATAGACGTCGCAGGATGGCGCGATAGGGTTGGTTACGGCAAAATCAGTGTCAAGCTGTAGCGGGGGGGTTAGTGCTTGCAGAGGGGAATACAGCGAGGTCGATCCATCGATTTTTCATCTTGGTAGTACCGAGGCTCGAGCGCTGCGCTTATCCGACACATCCTCATACAACACCCTCAGACAATAGCTTGACCATGCCATCATGCTTTCGCTTAGCAGCTGATCCGCGCTTGTGTGTGCATGTTTTGTCAGTGTGTGTTTAGAGGGCAGAGAGAGTGGGAAAGGTGGCTTTGCATTTGTAGCTTGCATGAGGTCCTGGGTCGGGTGGCCTTTCTTTTGATAAGTCGACGAGGCCAGCACGTCTTTGCCCCATGAGATCCCACGCCTGATCCTGGGCATGTAAGAGCAAGTTAGCTCCTTCAGCAATTAGAGCATTCTGGCGGGTGCGCTTGCCAGGTCTCGAATCGCTGATGGTTGTGCTGAGCAAGGAAACATTTTTGCAATTTACAAAACCGCAGAGCATACTTTTCAATGTCAGCACGGGCAGATAGAAAGGGAGAAGAGGGAAGTGCATAGTGATGAATGAATGAGGAGAAAGAGGGAGAAGAAGGATCATCGCAAAGGGGGATAAGAGTAGTGGTAGGGATAGAGAGATGGGTGCCGCTCGGGTGCTTTGTTACGAAAAAGAAGGGAACTAGAAGCAAACGGAAAAACAACAACAATAACAACAACAACAACAACAACAACAACAACAGCAACAACAACAGCAACAACAACAGGACAGAGAGGAAGAAAACAAAACAAGCGAACAGACACGCGAACAACAAACGACAACAAGAGACAAACAGCCGTACAAAAATCATAGTCTGTCAATCGTTCGTTCAATTCGTCAATCAGTCCTATTAATATTTCATCACAGTCTATTCAGTGCTCTGTTCCGTGTTCCACTCGTTGAATCCTCCTCCTCTCCTTCTACCTTATCTACTACGTCTACTACGTCTACTACTTCTATCCTCTTATCCTTCTCATCTCTCTCTTTCTCTCTCTCTCTCTCTCTCTCTCTCTCTCTCTCTCTCCCCTTTTTTTTTTTTTTTTTTTTTTTTTTTTTTCTCCCGGGCCTTTTAATTAGAATGATTACCAACGCCTCGAATGGCATTTACTTTGCGTTGCTGTCAAATGAACATTTGAATCCAGAAACAAGAAGCTCGAATGCGCTATTGAACTTTGTCTTTTTCTCGTCAGTTCGCAAACACAAACTGGTCGGGAAATGTTAGCTCAGCACGGATATCATCGACTCCGGTAAATGTTTTTTATGATGAAAGATGAAACGAAGGACAAACAAATGCAATCTTCTTATATACACCACAATGCTGCTGGAAACTGAATCTTGAATTTTTGAGAATATTGGTGACGTTTGTACATTCACATTACATTTATTTTCACTAATATATTGTCATTACATCATTATCACTATCAATATGGTTATAACTTTCATAACTGTTATCATCATCATCATAGTTATATTACTATATTATAACGTTGTTGTTGTTGTTGTTGTTGTTCTTCTTCTTCTTCTTATTATTATTATTATTATTATTATTATTATTATTATTATTATTATTATTATTATTGGACACCGTGATAGCCCAGTGGTCAAGTTCTACCATCTGGGCCCTGTCGCCAGTTCGATTCCCGTCGGTGCCACCAGTATTTTCATTGAACATACCGCTCCGTCTGGACCAGTATTTTCATTGAACATACCGGTCCGTCTGGAAGTGTTGGAACTGCCCTTGCGGGGGTGTCATTAGAGCCTATCGTCAATTCTTCGTACTCCCCTCACGGGTGAGACGATGGAGGCGCATGTGCAGAAATGCATCAGCCATTGACAGAGAAGCACTATTATTATTATTATTATTATTATTATTTGGTCAAGTTCTACCATCTGGGCCCTGTCGCCAGTTCGATTCCCGTCGGTGCCACCAGTATTTTCATTGAACATACCGGTCTATTTCTGGACCAGTATTTTCATTGAACATACCGGCCCGTCTGGAAGTGTTGGAACTGCCCTTGCGGGGGTGTCATTAGAGCTTATCGTCAATTCTTCGTACTCCCCTCACGGGTGAGACGATGGAGGCGCATGTGCAGAAATGCATCAGCCATTGACAGAGAAGCACTATTATTATTATTATTATTATTATTATTAATGGAGGCACATGTCCAGGATCTGGATCTGATGCTATAGTCTGAGGAAGCCTACTATTATTATTATTATTATTATTATTATTATTATTATTATTATGGACACCGTGATAGCCCAGTGGTCAAGTTCTACCATCTGGGCCCTGTCGCCAGTTCGATTCCCGTCGGTGCCACCAGTATTTTCATTGAACATACCGATCCGTCTGGACCAGTATTTTCATTGAACATACCGGCCCGTCTGGAAGTGTTGGAACTGCCCTTGCGGGGGTGTCATTAGAGCTTATCGTCAATTCTTCGTACTCCCCTCACGGGTGAGACGATGGAGGCGCATGTGCAGAAATGCATCAGCCATTGACAGAGAAGCACTATTATTATTATTATTATTATTATTATTATTATTGGACACCGTGATAGCCCAGTGGTCAAGTTCTACCATCTGGGCCCTGTCGCCAGTTCGATTCCCGTCGGTGCCACCAGTATTTTCATTGAACATACCGATCCGTCTGGACCAGTATTTTCATTGAACATACCGGCCCGTCTGGAAGTGTTGGAACTGCCCTTGCGGGGGTGTCATTAGAGCTTATCGTCAATTCTTCGTACTCCCCTCACGGGTGAGACGATGGAGGCGCATGTGCAGAAATGCATCAGCCATTGACAGAGAAGCACTATTATTATTATTATTATTATTATTATTATTATTATTATTATTATTATTATGGTCTGTCTGGAAGGCTTGGAGCTGCCTTGCGGGGGTGTCAGTAGAGCCTATCGTCAAATCTTCGTACTCCCCTCGCGGGTGAGACGATGGAGGCACATGTGCAGAAATGCATTCGCCATTGACTGAGAAGCACTATTATTATTATTATTATGATTATGATGAATGGAGGCGCATGTGCAGAAATGCATCAGCCATTGACAGAGAAGCACTATGATTATGATGATTATTATTATTATTATTATCATTATTATCATTATTATTATTATTATTATTATTATTATTATTATTATTATTATTATTATTAAGTGGCACCGCGATAGCCCAGTGGTTAAGGTCTACCATCTGGGACCTGTCGCCAGTTCGATTCCCGTCGGTGCCAGTATTTTCAAAGGATATTTTTCTTTGAAAGCATTGGTCTGTCTGGAAGGCTTGGAGCTGCCTTGCGGGGGTGTCAGTGGAGCCTATCGTCAAATCTTCGTACTCCCCTCGCGGGTGAGACGATGGAGGCACATGTGCAGAAATGCATTCGCCATTGACTGAGAAGCACTATTATTATTATTATTATTATTATTATTATTATTATTATTATTATTATCCTGGAGGGGTGCACAAGATGGCACTCCATGGGAAGAGGAGGTGGTTGGGCCTCTCCCCACGAAGGTGACCGCTTGGGGAGGGCGGTCACCGGGATATGCGCAACTCTCAACTGGGCATTTACTCGGTAGGGGTTCGGCCAGGCAGGTTGTGGGGTTGTCTGTTGGATTGTTGGTTGGCTCGTTTTTCTTGGCTGTTGGTTTGGGTCTGGTTTCCTGGTTAGCCCATTTTCGCCGAATTTCCTGCCGAGTAAATGCCTGGGGGCTTCCAGTTCCGGTTTTGAGGTGAGCATTCGGAGGAAACAGTACCGAGATGGGTTAAAGATAGGATTCACATTGAGCCGAGATGGGGCTGAGTTGGCCTGTTCCAACTCGGCTCCATTTCGGCTTCATGTTAATCCTATCTTCATCCTATCTGGGTTTTGTCTCCTCCCTATCTTCGCTTCTTCGGGGTTGCCTAACTGGAACACATGACGAGCGCACGTTGGAGAGGGGCTTCAGTCGGTCCCAATGCCTTGCCAGTGCCTTGCTGCGTTGCCGTGCCTTGCCCCATGCAGTCACACCCTCCACCGTTGCATTTCTAACTGAGCAGCTTCGGCTGGGATTACTATACTTGTCTGTAAGACCCTATAGGTACCGCTAGGTTCGCGCCTTCTATACCCACGTGGGGGAGGAGTTTCAGCGGCACGCCGTCCGATCTGGCTCCACTCGGGGACACCCGTACCTCATGATGAGTATTGTTAGGAGCAGCTGAAAGTCCATAAGGCATGAGAGTAGAGGCGTTGGCGATGCGATGGAGAGTGTGTGTAGTGCGTGAGGCAGGTTCTGGTGACGCTGGGGGTGCTGGCGGGCGCCCAAGGGCACGAAGCGACGTGGCAGCATCCAGTGACACCGGCGAAAATGCGTGTAGTGTGTGTTGCAGATACCGCCGATGCTATTTGCATGGACGGGCGCTTTCCTCGGCGTAAAGAGGCGCGGCGGTGATGGCCAGCGACATTGGCCGTCTACTACTCTCAATGGATTACAAATACGCGAAGCACGGAGCTACCACTGTGGCCCTTATGGGACAAGGTAGAATCGCCGAAGACCTGGACAATCCCCGTGGGAATGCCTCTTCGACGGGTTCTGGCCCGATGTCCCAGGATGGGAGGATGAGGGCTCGCGTATATGACGGAATTCCTGAACCACGTGGAGAGGCTATCTTAGCTGCGCCTCATCCTTCCTCCCCAAACCTGGCACACGGGTCGGCGCTTCAACATAAGGCGAGCGGCGCTATATGGCAGATGGCACCGCCGCCTCGACGGTACCGGCGGGTAGATCGGTACGACAAGGACGGGCGTAATCTGATTGTCTGGGGGCTCTCAGAACGCGCCAATCTACAGGAGATCGCCTCCAAAATGAGCGGTCTTGGTCTGGTGGTCCCGGTAATGGAGTGGCAAGGCCAGCGAATGTCTCGTCACCTGGAGCTGGTCTACGAGGACGATGACAGCAGGCAGACGGCGTTGCAGCAACTCAAACATCTCAAATTCTTCGGCAGAGGGGTCAATGTGGCCCTTGGGCGCAGGTTCAGGGACAGGGAACGTGTCCGAAGGCTTATTCGCATCCATCTGCGTGGGGAAGCGGCGGTCCGGAAGGAGGAAGCTGCGACGGGATATCGCGTCTTGCCTCTGCATGAAGAATGTGTTGATGATGTGCAGGTGGTGTCTTCGGAATTGGCTGCCGATGCACCTGAGTGTGTGTCTGAGTGTGCTGATGTGCAGGTGGTGCCCCTGCATTCGGCGGCCAGTGCAGTGGGGGACCAACCTGCGCAAGCACCTGCAGAGGGGGGCAGCACGAGGGCGGAAGCCAAGCGCGGCCGTCGGGTCCGGAAACGAGCCAAGAAGCACCGCTCCAAGCAGTTCGATACCGGCTTCAAGCTACTCGTCGCGAGTCACAACTGGCAGGGTAAAACGGGATACGACAACGTAGGCACGGCGGAATGGGCATTATTCTACAAGCACGAGGGCTGGCTAGTCATCGGGGCTCAGGAGCACCGCATGAGCAAGAAGCAACTTTCCAAATGCAGCCTGGATGGATTCCGGATTTTTGGAAAACCTGCGGAGGTCAGCGAGAAAAATCGCTGCAAGGGTGGGGTTCTATTCGCGGTGGCTAACTTCCTTGGTCCGTATTGCAACCTGGTGTCAGCCCCCGTCGACCACCGGCAGCAAGTGTGGCTGCGTATCGCCTCGGGTGTTACCGGCGCTCAGGATATCTATGTGGGCAACGGCTACTTTCCCCAGGAAACGCAGGAAGAAGAGTCGTCAGAGGCGTATGCGGCCTGGCAGGCAGCTATAGCTTTTTTTGGAGCCAAAGGTCTTGTGGTCACGGTGGCGGATGCCAACGCGAAGCTCGGGCCGGCATGCAGCCGAAAAGAGGAGGGCATCGTCGGTCAACACGGGGAGGTCGATGATAAGGGAGCACCGGTACGTTCGGAGAACGGCAAGAGACTCGCGGCTGTCCTCGTCGCTACGGGCCTGCGAAATCTGAGCGGCTTCTCGTGCCCAGTGGAAGGGTCCTACTGGTGGTCCCGGCGTGAGCAGCGCGGCATGGGCACAGGCAAGCACCTCCTCGGTTACATCTGCGCGTCGCCTGGCTTGGCATCTGGAGCAAAGTTCGGAGTATGCGAAGATGATCTTGATACGGACCACAAGGCAGTATGGGCCGAACTGACGTGGAGCGGCCAGCGCCGACCAAAGCGGGCTGCGAAACCTTACAGGTCCTTTCGTGTTGATAAGCTTATTGGTGCTGGTGTCTCGGGTAATGATCACGCTGCGAAGCAAGCGCTGGATTATCTACGCGACAAGTTCGATGACGTATTCCAGCATTGCCTACAGAAGCTTGGAGTGCATCAGCTGCCTGAGCTTGACCTATCGGGTGGTGCCGACAGGTAACGGGTGGTAGATGACGTCACCGAGCGAGTGGCGCAGTCCTTCCGAATGGCGGCGCACCGGGTCCTTGGCTCCAGATGTATACGACCCCGTTTCACCAACAATTGGTTCGACGGGGAGCTAAAGGAGCTCATTCAGCAGCGGCGGGAGGCCTACGCAGCATACAGGAGGGATGAATCGAATGCGGAAGCCCGTCTGAATTGGCTACGGCTCCGCAAGCAAATTCGGAAGGCAACTCGGGCCAAGAAGTCCGCCTCCTTCAAGCAAGTGCAGGAAGAAGCGGTCAAATGTCAACGCGAGCAATCCTCAAAGCGCTTTTGGCTACTCGCGAAGCGGCTTGGCGGGGCACGCAGAACGAAGGTCTCCGCGCCGGTGCAAAGGGAGGATGGCTCACTGGCGTGTACGCTGCCGGAAAAGGTCGCTCGGTGGGAGGAATTTCGGAGAAATTCGGTGGTGAAGCCACGGGAAAATCCGGCAAGTGCGGCTGTTGTGGTGGCGTGCTGTGCAGAAGCAGGCTCGCTGGAGTGGGAGGAAGCCGAAGCTAAGCGGCAGTTCCACTGGAACGATCGCTTCAGAGATGAGGTGGCCCGGGCTATGAAGGAGCACGAAGTAGGTGAAGACACTTGCGAAGAGCTGGACAAGCCGTTCACGCAAGAGGAGGTCCTTGCAAGGCAACGTGCCCTGAATAACCACAAAGCTTGTGGCGAGGACAAAGTGAAGAACGAGATGCTCAAGTATGGCGGCGCCTACATCAATGGCTACTTAACGCAGTACTTCAACTGGATTCGAGAAGCCGAGAGGACTCCAAAAAGCTTGGGGCAAGGGAATCATCGTCAATATCCCCAAGGGTGGGGATCCTACGGATCCTGACAACTGGAGGGATATCTCGATTATTAGTTGCCTTGGTAAGCTGTATCTGTCCTTATTAGCTACTCGTCTAACGCTCTTCGTGGATGGCCCGGATAAGCTACGTCCAGAGCAGGGAGGCTTCCGCCCGGGGCGTAGCACTACGGATCAGGTCTTTACCCTTTGGCAGAGGTTGAAGGGGCGTCAGCAGCAGAAGCGGGAGTCGTATGTCCTGTTCGTCGATCTACGCAAGGCTTTCCCGTCTGTTTGGAGAGATGGCCTATTTGAGAGGCTCTGGAAGCTGGGTGTAAGGGGCAAGTTCTGGCGCACGCTACGCAGGTGCTACGAGCAGACTTCGTCGCAAGTGCTAGTTGATGGAGTACTCACCCCCGAAGTACTGGAGGGTGTAGGCGTCCAACAGGGGTCCCCTCTCTCTCCCACACTCTTCAACGTCTTTATGGATGAGCTGTGTGATCGGCTGGCGAGTGCCCTCAAGATCACGGATGTGAAGCGGCTGAACGACATCAAGGCACTTCTATACGCGGACGACGTGGCCCTCATCGCTCACAGTCGCACCGAGCTCCAGAAGATGGTCAATGTTGTGGCCAAGTTCGCGGAAGATTACCGGCTGGAAGTCAACTTGAAGCCCGGCAAGACGGAAATCATGCCCATTTACACGTCGAGCAAGGCGAAACGACCAAGTATCAGGGAGCGAGGTGAGCCCGTGGTGTGGTTTCGCGGCCAGAAGCTTTGTGTCACCAGTCAGTACAAGTACCTGGGAGTGGTTATCACCGACGACCTGAAGTGGAAGGAGCAGGCCCTGCGGGCTACGCGTGTCACTGAAGTCGCCACCGCAGGTTGGTACTCGTTGTGGTGTGCAGGTGAGATACAAGCTAGGTATCGTCTCATGTGCTGGAATCAACTTGTGGGGGCCAAGCTGAAGTACGCCTTCGATGTCTGGCGTGCCCCCGTATCGCAGCTCACCAAGCTGGAGGCAGCAATGCTGCGCCCCATGAGGATGATTCTCGGCATCAGCCCTAAGACAAGCAAGTGGATTACACTCTTTCTGGCGCGCTCTTTGAGTGCGGAGCGTTTGCGGCGGGCGGCGCAACTGAAGTTCTATGGACGGCTGCGTGTTCTACCGGAGAAGCGATTTCCTGTCATCGCATCTCAAGTCAAATCCGACTGGACTGCGGAGGCCGAAGGCGCTATCAGGGACTCAATGGATCTACAACAAGGGCTTCAGGAGCTCCTAAATAGCTCAGAGAAGGACCTCGAGGGTTGGAGTTCGACTGTGGACAAGTGGGCCCTTCAGCAGGACGTCAAGATGGTGCAGCAACTGATGTGGGACAAGCGAGAGGCAGGCAGCGATCTTACTGATGGCCTGCGAGTCATCCTAAGACAAGTCTTTGGAACCAAGGAGTTCCCAAGATGGGTAGCCCTTGATGATGCGCATTATAATCTGCTTCGGAGAAGGTTGCTCAGCTGCAACAACCGCCTTCGGTTGTACCGCAGCAAGTTGGTCAGTGGCATGTCCCCTCGCTGCTTCTGTTGTCATGATGATGTCAATGAGTCCCTTGCGCACTTCTTATGGGATTGCCCCATGCATGAGGGGAGACGTAAGCAGCTGTTGCTGAGTATGCAGAGGCTCGGTGGCATGGCTGTGGGGGCTGCTGAGGGGGATGGAGGGAGTGAGGAGGGTGGTGAGGTCGTAGGCGGTGAGGTTGTGGTGGAGGATGTGTTGCTTGGGCGGGAGCGGGAGGGCTCTGTGCGGCAGGGTTGGGATGATATGTCGCCTGTGGATCAATCACGATTGTTTTGTAAGTTTTTTCAGGGGAAGTCGCGCTTCCGCAGTAACTTTAGGCTTGCTGCGTTGTTAGGGGTTACAGCGTTGCGTCCCCCTCCAAAGTTGGATGTGTTGTTTGGATCATATGTGTCTGAGTGTTGGTCTGCTAGGGAGGGTAAAAGGGAGGAGCTTGGGGTGGAGGATGGGGGCGAGGAGGTGATTGACCTCACTGAGGTTCCATCAGCTTCTGTCCCACCCTCTCCCTCAAGTGAAGTTGATGTTGCGCGGCGCGGCCGTCCGCGCAGTGTGGACGTCCTGGCTAGAGAGAGGGGTTCGGGAGCGCAGCGTAGTGTCTCCGAGTTCTTCTCTTCAGCTAACACCCTCGCATCTAGCTCTTCATGCACTTCACAGCCCCCATCTGCCCCTGCTGTTGCTGTTGCTGCTATGTCTGTTTGGTGTTCTGACAATGCGTTGGGATCGGCTGACCCCGGTGACCCAATGGAGGCACATGTCCAGGATCTGGATCTGATGCTATAGTCTGAGGAAGCCTATTATTATTATTATTATTATTATTATTATTATTATTATTATTATTATTATTATTTAGGGAGTACATAGGCCATCGGTCCTTTCCATGGGCTGATTGGTATAAAGCTCCTAGAGTAATGTTCTATGCCGTCACTTCCTTTATTCCACCGATTGGTGTGGAGACTTTCCTTATGGAATGGAGGACTGGATGCACATGGCCTTTTGGCTCAGCAATTGGCAGGAGATACACTATTATTATTATTATTATTATTATTATTATTATTGTTACTACTACTACTACTACTACTACTACTATTACTACTACAACTACTGCTACTACTACTACTACTACTACTGTCGTTGTACTACTACTACTACTACTACTGTCGTTGTTGATGTTTTTGATGTTGTTGTTGTTGTTATTATTATTGTTATTATTATTATTATTATTATTATTATTATTATTATTATTATTATTATTATTATTATTATTATTATTATGGACACCGTGATAGCCCAGTGGTCAAGTTCTACCATCTGGGCCCTG
>WBZZ01004999.1:80000-90004 GCA_019918135.1 Paulinella micropora
GCCGCGGCCGCCAAGGAGCCCAAGCTGGAGTCCTTCGAGGCGATCGCGTCATTAATTGTGCCACCGCCCACCGCTTCCAAGCCATTCCCCAGGGTCTTGGCGGCGGGCGCGCGGGCCTGGCAGCCCCCGCCCAAAGACAAGCCGCTGCTCTACAAACAACACATCACGGTCAGAAATTGCAGGCAATTGCCGTCGCTGTATAAGTAACACGTCACGATAAGCCGCTGCTGTACAAACAACATTTCACGGTATGACATGTCAGATAATTTCAATTTCTTTACACAACACGTCACGGTAAGTAATAATAATAATAATAATAATAGTGCTTCTCTGTCAATGGCTGATGCATTTCTGCACATGCGCCTCCATCGTCTCACCCGTGAGGGGAGTACGAAGAATTGACGATAAGCTCTAATGACACCCCCGCAAGGGCAGTTCCAACACTTCCAGACGGGCCGGTATGTTCAATGAAAATACTGGTCCAGACGGATCGGTATGTTCAATGAAAATACTGGTGGCACCGACGGGAATCGAACTGGCGACAGGGCCCAGATGGTAGAACTTGACCACTGGGCTATCACGGTGTCCAAAATAATAATAATAATAATAATAGTGCCTCTCTGTCAATGGCTGATGCATTTCTGCACATGCGCCTCCATCGTCTCACCCGTGAGGGGAGTACGAAGAATTGACGATAAGCTCTAATGACACCCCCGCAAGGGCAGTTCCAACACTTCCAGACGGGCCGGTATGTTCAATGAAAATACTGGTCCAGAAATAGACCGGTATGTTCAATGAAAATACTGGTGGCACCGACGGGAATCGAACTGGCGACAGGGCTCAGATGGTAGAACTTGACCACTGGGCTATCACGGTGTCCAATAATAATAATAATAATAATAATAATAATATCAATAACAACAACAACAACAACAATAATAATAATAATAATAATAATAATAATAATAGTGCTTCTCTGTCAATGGCTGATGCATTTCTGCACATGCGCCTCCATCGTCTCACCCGTGAGGGGAGTACGAAGAATTGACGATAAGCTCTAATGACACCCCCGCAAGGGCAGTTCCAACACTTCCAGACGGGCCGGTATGTTCAATGAAAATACTGGTCCAGAAATAGACTGGTATGTTCAATGAAAATACTGGTGGCACCGACGGGAATCGAACTGGCGACAGGGCCCAGATGGTAGAACTTGACCACTGGGCTATCACGGTGTCCAGTAATAATAATAATAATAATAATAATAGTGTATCTCCTGCCAATTGCTGAGCCAAAAGGCCATGTGCATCCAGTCCTCCATTCCATAAGGAAAGTCTCCACACCAATCGGTGGAATAAAGGAAGTGACGGCATAGAACATTACTCTAGGAGCTTTATACCAATCAGCCCATGGAAAGGACCGATGGCCTATGTACTCCCTAATAATAATAATAATAATAATAATAATAATAATAATAATATAATAAATAACTAGGGGCTGCGCTAACACCGGAAAGGATGGCTTGCGGTGCGCTTCGCGCACTCCCACCCCCCCCCCCCCCCCCCCCCCCCCCACCCCCTCTCCTCTTCCCATCGTCGCTTTTCCTCTATTCTCACATGCTCAACTTTTAGGCTTGGAGCAATCTCAGCCATTCATTTTGGCACTACTTTGTCATTACATTTGAATTTCACACTTTCAACTATATATATTAAAAAAGAGACAAGCTGCTTGCAAAAACACAAAGAATCATCCTCTAAGCCCCTCTAGCATCAGCACCGAGTCTGGGGCTAGCCACCCTGTCAATATGAGCTCCCAAATCCTCCTGGCTTACACAAACCAGGATTTATTCCGACCGGGGTGCAGAAAATAGGCTAAAAACACAAGTGCTTTTGGCATTCAGGACACTCCCCTAACGCAAATATTTGCGTGAATTCCAAATAATATATACCAGCAGCATCAACAACGAGTCTGGGGCTAGCCACCCTGTCAATATGAGCTCCCAACTCCTCCTGCTTCACACAAACCATGATTTATTCCGATAGAGGTGCAGAATTCGGGTGAAAAAGGGAATTTTGGCGTTCAGGACACTCCCCTAACGCAAATATTTGCGTGACTTTCAAAAAAATTATATCAGCATCAACATCGAGTCTGGGGCTAGCCATCCTGCAAATATGAGCTCCCAACTCCTCCTGGTTCCCACAAACTATGATTTATTCCGACAGGAGTGCGGAAATGCGCCCGGGGGGGGGGGGGTTACACAATTTCAATGTCCCCCTTCCCCCAAACCCCCCCCCACCCCCACCCCCACTCCCTACTCCCACACCTTTCAGGAATAATAATAATAATAATAATAATAATAATAATAATAGTGCTTCTCTGTCAATGGCTGATGCATTTCTGCACATGCGCCTCCATCGTCTCACCCGTGAGGGGAGTACGAAGAATTGACGATAAGCTCTAATGACACCCCCGCAAGGGCAGTTCCAACACTTCCAGACGGGCCGGTATGTTCAATGAAAATACTGGTCCAGACGGATCGATATGTTCAATGAAAATACTGGTGGCACCGACGGGAATCGAACTGGCGACAGGGCCCAGATGGTAGAACTTGACCACTGGGCTATCACGGTGTCCAAAATAATAATAATAATAATAATAATAATAATAGTGTATCTCCTGCCAATTGCTGAGCCAAAAGGCCATGTGCATCCAGTCCTCCATTCCATAAGGAAAGTCTCCACACCAATCGGTGGAATAAAGGAAGTGACGGCATAGAACATTACTCTAGGAGCTTTATACCAATCAGCCCATGGAAAGGACCGATGGCCTATGTACTCCCCAATAATAATAATAATAATAATAGTAATAATAATAATAATAAATAATAATAATAATAATAATAATAATAATAATAATAATAATAATGATAATAATAATAATAATAGGCTTCCTCAGACTATAGCATCAGATCCAGATCCTGGACATGTGCCTCCATTGATAATAATAATAATAATAATAATAATAATAATAATAATAATAATAATAATAGTGCTTCTTAGTCAATGGCGAATGCATTTCTGCACATGTGCCTCCATCGTCTCACCCGCGAGGGGAGTACGAAGATTTGACGATAGGCTCTACTGACACCCCCGCAAGGCAGCTCCAAGCCTTCCAGACAGACCAATACTTTCAAAGAAAATATCCTTTGAAAATACTGGCACCGACGGGAATCGAACTGGCGACAGGTCCCAGATGGTAGACCTTAACCACTGGGTTATCGCGGTGCCACAATAATAATAATAATAATAATAATAATAATAATAATAATAGTGCTTCTCTGTCAATGGCTGATGCAAATCTGCACATGCGCCTCCATCGTCTCACCCGTGAGGGGAGTACGAAGAATTGACGATAAGCTCTAATGACACCCCCGCAAGGGCAGTTCCAACACTTCCAGACGGGCCGGTATGTTCAATGAAAATACTGGTCCAGAAATAGACCGGTATGTTCAATGAAAATACTGGTGGCACCGACGGGAATCGAACTGGCGACAGGGCCCAGATGGTAGAACTTGACCACTGGGCTATCACGGTGTCCATATAATAATAATAATAATAATAATAATAATAATAATAATAATAGACTTATCAGTCAATTGGCCTTTGATCCTGTCGGACATGTGCCTCCATTGGTAGCACGGGGCCGTTCGGTGACGCGGCTCCGCTCCAAAGACTCGACTGGCGAATAATAATAATAATAATAATAATAATAATAGACTTATCAGTCAATTGGCCTTTGATCCTGTCGGACATGTGCCTCCATTGGTAGCACGGGACCGTTCGGTGACGCGGCTCCGCTCCAAAGACTCGACTGGCAGTGCAATGTGCAAATGAGCGTGCTGTGCATGTGCAAGTGGGTGCAAGGAGTGAGAGGAGTTATCTGCCGAGAAGAAGTCCGCGACGCTGCGCTGACCTCCACCTACAACAGATCTAGCCAGACATTCTACCTGACTAGGCCTTCCCCTCCTTCTACCCACCTCCTGAACGACCGTGAGGTCGATCACCTCCTCCTCCTCCTCCGCCCCCTCTGCCTCCCTGGTCTGCGCCTCCAACTCCTCCCACTCCTTCCAGATGGTGGCAACAAACCTTCCTAACTCCTCCTCCACCTCTTCTGGGACAGGGATAAACAAAACGCCGAGCATCGCCGCCATCTTTTCATCCTCCCCCTTCAGCCATTCCTCTTTGAAGAGCCTCATCTCCTCCTCTGCCTCCCGCAGTTCCCTGTGATAAAGCCCTCCTCGATTCAGCATGAGGGGCTGCCGGGCTTGCGCCTCATCGATAAACTTAAACAGTGCCTCACGAGAGCTCGCAAACGTTGGGCAATGCAGCAGGAAGTGACGTAACGACTCGTTAACCTCAGTGCCACACAAGGCGAAACAGCTTGAGCAGTCCGGCGAGCATGAGCCAAATTTGGATCGGTAGAGGCGAAGGCGATTGTTGCAGCTCAACAATCGCCTTCTGATAAGGTTGTGACTTCCCCCCTCCAGCGCCCGCCAACGTGGGAAAGCAGAGCGGGAAGACATCTGGCTAAGCAGCACCCTAAGCCCATCAGAGGGCTTAGCCTGCCGCTCCCAGCCAGCTACTTCCTGCCGGACAGACCATTGCTTTACCACCTCGTTCCAGTTCGCCAGAGCGGCCCGCCAGTCCTTATCATCTACCGTGCCATCTTCGTTCACGACCCGCTTGAGCGCATCCAAGCCCTCCCGCAGCCTGTGATCTGCTAAGATCAAATTTTCCGTATCTTCCTTCCATTTGCACCGACCCGTGTTGTAAAGCCTGCGTGTTAGCGCTGTGTTGCCCAGTAACTCGATGCGCCCTAGGAACCGAAGCCGGGCCGCCTTGGCAAGGATGCTAAAACTCGGCGTGCGGCCTAAACCCCTGGTGATGCAGCCGCTTGTGCGCGTACCAACACCCAAGATGACCCGCAGGGGCGCTACCAACGCGCCCTCCAGCTTACTCAGCTTGTTGGCGCCCGGCAGATCCCAAAAAGCCGATGCGTAAAGCAACTTTGCGCCAACCATTTGCTGCCAATTCATCAGCCGAAGACGCGCTGGAACTTCATGGGCAATCCAGAGGGGGTAGCAGGCAGCCGTTCCCGCTACAGTGATTTCCGCCGCCCGCTTCGCTTGCGGTTTATCGGAGAGGGTGTCCGTGAGCAGAACTCCCAGGTATTTGTAGTGGTCGGTGACGTTGAGAACCTTGCCCCGGAACCTCCCGCATGGGGGCGACTTTTTTGACTTGGCGTGCCCGTATATCGGCATGACTTCCGTCTTGCCCGGTTTCAGGTTGATTTCAAGCCGATAGTCCTCCACGAATGTCGCCACGACATTTACAATCTGTTGAAGCTCCGTGACACTATGCGCAATTACCGCAACGTCGTCGGCGTAAAGCAGGGTCCGTATGTCTTCGATGCGGTTGAGGTCCTCGATCTCCAACTCTTTCGCGATTCGGACCGTTAGCTCATCCATGAAGACGTTGAACAGCGACGGTGACAACGGCGACCCTTGCTGAACTCCCATCTCTTCCAGCACTTCACCAGTGAGTTCGCCATCGACTAGCACTCGCGATGACGTTCTTCGGTAAAAACGCCGCAGAATGCGATAGAACTTGCCCTGTACCCCCATCTGGGTTAGCCTCTGAAACAACCCGGCCCGCCAAACCGTAGGGAATGCCTTTCTCAGATCCACGAACAAAACGAAAGAACGGAGGCCAGCTTGTTGTCTAAGGCGCAGACGCTCCTTAAGGACAAAAATCTGGTCCCCCGTACTACGTTTTGGCCGGAACCCACCCTGCTCTGGGCGAAGCCTGCCCGGCTGATCGATGAAAGCCGTAAGCCTCGCCGCCATAAGGGACAGATACATCTTACCCAGACAGCTCAGAATCGCGATGTCTCTCCAATTTTCCGGATCGGTTGGGTCGCCTCCTTTTGGGATGTTGACGATAATCGCTTTGCCCCAGTCGCTGGGGGTGTATTCGCACGATTTCAACCAGTTGAAGAAGCGCACCAGAAAGCTCACAATCCGCGTGCCTCCGTACTTGAGCATCTCGTTCTTGATCTTATCCGGTGAGCACGCTTTGTGATTCTGGAGATTTTCCTGGCAGAGCTCCACTTCCTTCTCGGTGTAATCATAGTCCAGCGGGCCCGTCTCAGTCCGGATCTCCTCGGCTTGCGCCATGGCCTCGAATTGGTCGCGCAGGTTGTCGTTATACTGGAAGGTTTCGCGGGCCTTCCGCTCGGGCTCAATCCGCGCTGCTTCCTCATCAGAACCGACTTCCTCTACACATGCATCCTCCAAAAACTGGTTTTCTTTGGGGACCACCATACGTCGGCGGTATTCTTCCCATTCTTGTAGTTTTTCCCGGAGTGTGCATGCCAGAGTGCCATCGGGCTTCCGAACAGGAGCAGAAGCGTTCGACCGCCGAACCCCGCCCAAACGCTTTGACAGCTTCCAGTACGTGGCCATGGTAGCGCTCCTGAAGTTGGCAGCGGTGTCATTCTGGACCCGCTTCCACGCTTGCTCCTTCTTCTCCTTGCATAACCTTCTGACCGCCTTCCTCGCTTCTTTATATCTTTGCCAGGCCTCTCGGTTGGCCTCATTCCTTCGCCAGAGGCCGTATGCCTCTCTCCGTCGCGCAATCGCTTCCCTAAGACTCTCATCAAACCATGCATTAGTAAACCCTGGCCTAATCACCCGAACTCCCAAGACCTTCACGGCTGCGCCCGTGAAAGCTCGGACCACTAAGCTAGCGACCCTATCTACCTCCTGCTGAAGCTCATCCGGGTCCTCCACTGCTGATAGATCTGGGAGGCCATCTGGCAACAGCCCCGATATACCAGCTGCAAAGGTCTCGTCGTACTTCAACCTAAGCTTAGACAGCTCACTCTCCTTACCCTCAACTACCCTGCCTATCAAGCGCTCTGCCTTGAATGCTTTGTACCTCTTTACCTGCTTTTTGGGAGGTGGCTGTCCCCCCCAGACCAGTTCCGCCCACACAGCTTTGTGGTCGGTATCAAGGTCTACCTCGTCGACGCCGAAGCTTGCCTCCTCCGCCAGCTCGGAAGAGACGCAGATGTAATCCAGTAGATGCCTTCGTCCACCTACATTTTCCTGCCTAGACCACCAATATTTGTCCCCCCGTGGTTGCGAAAACCCACTGAGATTGCGCAACCCCGTGGCAACAAGCATCGCAGCCAGCAACTCACCATTCTCACTCCTAACCCCTCTACCCCTCCCATCTATCTCGCCAAAGAGGCCCACCACTCCCTCCTCCCGCGCTATTCTGGCGGGCCCCAGCTTAGCATAAGCATCACCAACCGTAACCACATGACCTTTGGTGGCGAAGTAGGAGACGGCCGCCTGCCACGCCTCATAGGCTGCAATAGATTCCTCTCGTTGATTTTCTTGGGGAAGTAGCCGTTGCCGACGAACACATCCGACGCCGTCGCGCTCCCAGACGACAGCCTCACCCACAATTGCTGTGGGTGTGGAACAGGCGCCTGTACAATGGTAGCGCACGGTGCCAGATAGTTGGCCACCAACGTCAAGACCCCCCCAAGAGACGCGAGCCCGCACCAGTTGCAGCCGCTTTGCCGAGGACTGCGAAGCCGTCGACTTGGAGCTTCTCCACCTTCTGCGACGATAGGTTGTGCTCCTGGACTCCGACGATCACCCAGCCTCGCTCCTTGTAGTGCTCCGGCCATTCCCCAAAGCCTGGGCTATCCGCACCCACTTTGCCTTGCCAATTATGTGAGGCCACCCTCAGTGGGAAGCCTTTCACAAATTGGGAAGAACGAAGCTGATGCCGATGCCTGCGCTTCGGTTGAGCCCGCCTGGAGCCCTCCGCCACCCTCCACGGCCCATCCTGCACCCTCCGCCCCAGCTCCTCCAGCTCCCGCATCCCGCCCCACTCCGCCAAGGGAGATTCACCGCTTGAGGCTTCGCCCTGGGGCTCGTCGACTTCCACGTCGAGCACCCAGTAGCCAAACCCCTGCTTGCGAAGCTCCCTCTGCATCTCTACATACTGGGCACCCCCCCGTGCAGCCCGCTGCTTCTCTCTTTCCCGGAAAGTCCTACCCGTCGCAACGTGAACCTTTCCCGTGAAGAACTTACGCTCCCGCAGCAGCCGCACCATCTTCTCCGCCTCCTCACAAGACGCACATTTAATCCGCAAATGTCGCCCACTACCTCTGCCCGCGAATTCCACCTCGACTTCCCCGAGACCGAGAATTCGGAGCTCTCGCGCCATGACCACTGTCTGAGAGACATGCGATAGCCCCCATACTATGCAACATCTCTTATCCAGCTCATTTCGTACCTTCCTCCGCCACCTCCTCGGTGGCGGTACCGCTTGCCACACGCCGTGACCAGACCTTTCCGGACGTGACTTCTCTTCCGAGGTTGGGGAGGGTGATCGAGATGCAGCAGGATTGCTGGCTCTACGTGATTCAGGTTGCCCGTCAGGTACGCGAGCACTCGACCACCCCACCCCGGCCGAGTAGCCATCGCCACCCGCAGGCGCACTCCCACGGGGAACGTCTAAACCTGAAGGATTACCGCCTTGACCCATAGGGCCAGCACTAGCGGCCGCGCTCTTCGCATAAGAACCTGACATAAGTGGTATGGGACCCCGGTGCCGCATTGATCGAGTTGTAAACTCGATAAATGAGGACCCAGGTGGGGTTATTTAAAGCTCAACCCTTAAAAAGCATACGTGTACGTATGTATAGGAATACACACAAACACTCACCTGCATCCGTAACCAGGCACGAGGCAGACCCGCTGTGCATCATCGAGGTAGGTGTCGTGGCAAACCACCCTGCGTCCGATAAACGCTGCAAGTGAGTCATCTACCGAGAGCACAGAGTGACAGGCCCGTGCACGTATACCCACCACCCCATAACCCTCCGCCAGAGCAACCCCATGGCATCCGCAGGATGAGCACGAAGAGTGCTGAGAGAGAGGGTGAGCCAGGAGCCCCGCTCCGGTCCGTCGTTACTTTGGTCATTTAGTCGTTTCAAGGCTTTTGGTAAGGTGTAGGGCCTCTCGCCTTCGTACAAACTCCGACCGACAGTAGTTTGGTTGACCATCCTTCGCGGTGACCCTCTGAACACAACCCCCTCCCCCAGTGCCCACCCCTTGTGATTCCAGAGGCCACCCCGAGCCAAGAGCCATGAGTATGATGAGCAACTCACATGAGTTACTCTCAGTAATTGGGACCCGTCTCATAAATCAATGGAACGCTTATCGTGCGCCCCTCATAGGCTCAGCCCGCCCATGTGAAAGCTAGGCCTCGCCCAAAGCAAAGCAAAGCAAAGCAACAACAACAAAAAAAAAAAAAAAAAAAAAAAAAAAAAAAAAAAAAAAAAAAAAAAAAGAAAAAAAAAAAAAAGAAAAAAAAGAGAGAGAGAGAGAGAGAGAGAGAGCGAAAGCGAGGCCGCCGTGGCTCGCCCGCAATCCAGCTGGGTGCACCTCGTCACAACCACTCATCGGCGTGAGCTCATAGCTGTGTGCGACATAGGTACAAGAGCAAGAGGAGAAACAGTGTGCCAGCGTGGATGTGTGGGTGAGGCAGTGCGGTGAGGCAAAGCAGCGATGCCAGTCGAATCCCTGGAGACGGAACCTAGCATCAAAAACATCGTATAAGTCTACCCCAGGCCTCCATCCACCGAGTGGTGAGCTCGATAAAAGAAGACCCGAGTGGGGTTATTTAAAGCTCAACCCTTAAAAAAAGCATAAACATGTACGCCGCCAGGAACCCAACAACAATAACATAGCAGCCAGGAACCCAACAACAATAACATAGCAGCCAGGAACCCAACAACAATAACATAGCAGCCAGGAACCCAACAACAATAACATAGCAGCCAGGAAACCCAAACAACAATAACATAGCAGCCAGGAACCCAACAACAATAACATAGCAGCCAGGAACCCAACAACAACAATA
>WBZZ01005000.1:0-2500 GCA_019918135.1 Paulinella micropora
TGCATCTACCTTTGCCTCCGCAGCGAGCACGTTGCACGTGTGGCTCAGCCGACCAAAACAATCAAAACGCAGCCAAGATGGCATGAGAGGACGTTCGTTTGGAATGAAATGATACCCCAAAAATCTGCCAACCGTCGGGGAAAATAGACATTTCTCCGTCCTTTTTTGAACGGTCAAAAGATCAAGCTTTGCATCGTTCAAGTTTGCCCGTAGGGCATCAACCATACGCATGTCAAGGAAGAAAACTGTGGTTGAAAGCATTCAGCAGTTGCGAGTGGATAAGTCTGAAGGTGAAGCAAAAGGCTTTCTGCAAGTCAACGGCAGCAAATAGTGGGTCCCGTTTGCCGATATTGAGATTCCGCCTGCAATGAGGGCGTTTTATTGCAACCTTCCTCACAACAGTTACACGTGGAGACATTTGTCTGATAACATTATCTATGCTTACAAGGCAAAAGGGGGTAGCAAAGCAAAAAAAGGTTGTGTACTCGCGTGAGGAGAATGGGTTCTTCGACCCAACCCGCGTAGCCACATTTGAATCAGATGGCAGGAAGAGTAGCAGAAAAAGGCAAACAACATCTCATTTCAACCCCTCTGCATCTGAAAAGCCTTCCAAGCGTACAAATAAGCAAGGGTCGTCTGATTCTAAGCATGCAAACGAAAGCAAACCATCTTCGAAGCGGTGCGTTTGCATTATTCAATAATGACATTAGCTTAGTGTATTGAATGTTACTCATTGTGTGTTTTGTGTTGTTCAAACAATGCAAAACCTGAAGTGGACGTGAGGAATCGAACGGGTAAGATGTTTGCGCCGTGCTGAGCTTTGTCAGTATGTGTGATTTAAATTTAGTGAAGGGACATCCGCTGGCGATGGACTCTCTCCCTCTAAGGTTCGACCAACTCAATCGTTAACGCTTACTCTATTATTTTTAATAATTTCTTCTGTGAATCATTGTTTGAAGCTGCTGATGCGACTGCTAAGTTACCTAAACGCAAAGGGGAAGACAAGGAAAAGGTTGCATCTCAGAAGCGGTGAGTTTGCCCTCATCTAAGTGCATTGAATGCTACTCATTGTGTGTTTTGCGTTGTTCAAACTTGCATAGCGCTACTTTGAAAGAACCACCCAATCCAAAGGGCGATGAGGAATCGAACGGGTGAGACGTTTGCGCCGTGCTGGGTTTTTGTCAGTGTTTGTGTGATTTAGCGAATGGGACAACATACAGTTCCCACAACCCACGCGAACAGATAATAACGAAAACGTTTTGCAACAGCTAGCTCAGCTAGCAAAAGTGTCGGACGCCGCAAGGGATGCCATTACAAGTAGCGCAGGCGTGCATGGTTTAAACGACGAAGGTAGCTTTCAACTCTTACTAATTATAAACCACAGACCCGCCTTAGAGGGGGGAGGGGGGGTGGTGTATGTTTGTGACACTCGCCTAAGGTAAATATCGTGCATTCCAAAACAATTATATCAGCATCAACATTGAGCCTGGGGCTAGCTCCCCTGCAAATATAAGCTCCCAACTCATTCTCGTTCCCACAAACCATGACCTATTCCGACTGGGGTGCGCATATGCGGGGGGGGGGGGGGAAGGGGGGGGGGGGGGGGGGGGGGGGAAGGGGGGGGGGGGGGGGGGGGGAAGGGGTGGGGTGCGTGTGTGTGGCAACTCCCCTAAGATAAATATTTGCGTGCATTCCAAAACAATTATATCAGCATCAACATCATGCCTGGGGCTAGCTTCCCTGATTCAAGCGATTCGTTTGGTTTGATTGGTTCGATTGGTTCTGTTGGTACGACTGGTTCGAATTGGTTCGATTGGTATGCCCGTGCAAGCCTCCTACTGGCTCCATCTCTTACCAATATAATTTTTGCGACCCAAGCCTTCAATAGCCTCATCCCATGCAAGGAAATACCCTTAATGCCCTGGCACTAAAGCCCTCCCTTACTCTAACCTTTCAATTATTTTGATTGATTCACAACCTCTAACCGCACTTATCTATTGCCGAGAGGAGCATCTACTGCCCTAGCACTGACGATCTCCAAGCCTCTCCTCAGCCTACTCTAGCCCTATTCCCTATAGACCTACTCCTGCAACTAACACTGCAATTTTGCCCTTCTGGCCATATAGCCCATTGCCCTACCTAACCCTATCTAACCTTGCCATATAATTGCCTTACCTGCACTTACCCCCCCCCCCTCCCCCCCCCCCCCCCCCCCCCCCCCCCCCCCCCCCCCCGCCCTGCAGGCCCCCGGCCCAACTAGCCTGGGAATTAATAACTCCCTGAGTAACTATACCACTACTCCAATGCCTAACTTAGAAGTATCTTCATGACCTCTTGCTAACCTATTTACGGTGGATTTTACCACAGCTATTACGTGACGGTTGGATTTGCTCTGCCAACTTCCTTTTTCTCTCATATCTACGACGATTTTCTGATTCGTCCGGTGCCACTTCACTTTCACATCAGCTGAAGCACACTCGCTGCCACAATAATAAAACCA
>WBZZ01005000.1:22500-30000 GCA_019918135.1 Paulinella micropora
GAAGGAAGAGGAGGAAAGAAGGAAGAGGAGGGAAGAAGGAAGAGGAGGGAAGAAGGAAGAGGAGGGAAGAAGGAAGAGGAGGAAAGAAGGAGGAGGAAGGAAGAAGGAAGAGGAGGGAAGAAGGAAGAGGAGAAAAGAAGGAAGTGGAGAAAAGAAGGAAGAGGAGAAAAGAAGGAAGTGGAGAAAAGAAGGAAGAGGAGAAAAGAAGGAAGAGGAGAAAAGAAGGAAGAGGAGAAAAGAAGGAAGAGGAGAAAAGAAGGAAGAGGAGGGAAGAAGGAAGAGGAGGAAAGAAGGAAGAGGAGAAAAGAAGCAAGAGGAGAAAAGAAGGAAGAGGAGAAAAGAAGGAAGAGGAGGGAAGAAGGAAGAAGAGGGAAGAAGGAAGAGGAGAAAAGAAGGAAGAGGAGAAAAGAAGGAAGAGGAGAAAAGAAGGAAGAGGAGAAAAGAAGGAAGAGGAGGGAAGAAGGAAGAGGAGGGAAGAAGGAAGAGGAGGGAAGAAGGAAGAGGAGGGAAGAAGGAAGAGGAGGGAAGAAGGAAGAGGAGGGAAGAAGGAAGAGGAGGAGGAGAAGGAAGAGGAGGAAAGAAGAAAGAGGAGGAAAGAAGAAAGAGGAGGAAAGAAGGAAGAGGAGGGAAGCAGGAAGAGGAGGGAAGAAGGAAGAGGAGGGAAGAAGGAAGAGGAGGGAAGAAGGAAGAGGAAGGAAGAAGGAAGAGGAGGGAAGAAGGAAGAGGAGGAAAGAAGGAAGAGGAGAAAAGAAGGAAGAGGAGAAAAGAAGGAAGAGGAGAAAAGAAGGAGGAGGAGAAAAGAAGGAAGAGGAGAAAAGAAGGAAGAGGAGAAAAGAAGGAAGAGGAGGAAAGGAGGAAGAGGAGGAGGCGGAGGAAGAGGAGGCGGAGGAAGAGGAGGCGGAGGAAGAGGAGGAGGCGGAGGAAGAGGAGGAGGAGGAGGAAGAGGAGGAAGAAGAAGAGGAGGAGGAGGAGGAAGAGGAGGAGGAGGAGGTAGAGGAGGAGGAAGAGGAGGAGGAGGAAGAGGAGGAGGAAGGGGAGGAGGAGGAGGAGGAGGAGGAAGAGGAGGAGGAAGAGGAGGAGGAGGAGGAAGAGGAGGAGGAGGAGGAAGAAGAGGAGGAGGAAGAAGAGGAGGAAGAAGAGGAAGAGGATGAGGAAAAGGAGGAGGAAAAGGAGTAGGAACAGGAGGAGGAGGAAGAGGAGGAGGAGGAGGAAGAGGAGGAGGAGGAGAAGGAGGAAGAGGAGGAGGAGAAGGAGGCAGAGGAGGAGGAGGAAGTGGAGGAGGAGGAAGAGGAGGAGGAGGAAGAGGAGGAGGAAGAGGAGGAGGAGGAAGAGGAGGAGGAGGAGGAGGAAGAGGAGGAGGAAGGAGGAAGGAGGTTGAGGAAGGAGGAAGGAGGAAGAGGAAGGAGGAAGAGGAAGGAGGAAGGAGGAAGGAGGAAGAGGAATGAGGAAGGAGGATGAGGAAGGAGGAGGAGGAGAAAGGAGGAGGAGAAATAGGAGGAAGAGGAGGAAGAGGAAGAGGAGGAGGAGGAAGAGGAGGAGGAGGAGGAGGAAGAGGAGGAGGAGGAGGAAGAGGAGGAGGGAGGAAGAGGAGGAGGAGAAAGAGGAGGAAGAGGAGGAGGAAGAGGAGCAGGAGGAGGAGTAGGAGGAGGAGGTGGAAGAGGTGGAGGAGGAGGAGGAAGAGGAAGAGGAGGAGGAGGAAGGAAAAAAAGAAGAGGAGGAAGGAGAGGAGGAGGAAGGAAAAAAGAAGAGGAGGAAGGAAAAAAAGGAAGAGGAGGAAGGAAAAAAAGGAAGAGGAGGAAGGAAAAAGAGGAAGAGGAGGAAGGAAAAAAGGGAAGAGGGGGAAGGAAAAAAGGGAGGAGGAGGAGGAGGAAGGAGAGGGGGAGGAAGGAAAAAAAGGAGAGGAGGGGGAAGGAAAAAAAGAGGAGGAGGAAGAGGAGGAGGAATGAGAGGAGGAGGAAGGAAAAGAAGAAGAGGAGGAAGGAGAGGAGGAGGAAGGAAAAAAAGAAGAGGAGGAAGGAAACAAAGGAACAGGAGGAAGGAAAAAAAGGAACAGGAGGAAGGAAAAAAAGGAACAGGAGGAAGGAAAAAAAGGGAAGAGGAGGAAGGAAAACAAGGGAAGAGGAGGAAGGAAAAAAGGGAAGAGGAGGGAGAGGAGGAGGAAGGAAAAAAAAGGAGAGGAGGAAGGAAAAAAAGAAGAGGAGGAAGGAAAAAAAAGGAAGAGGAGGAAGGAAAAAAAGGAAGAGGAGGAAGGAAAAAAAGGAAGAGGAGGAAGGAAAAAAGGGAAGAGGAGGAAGGAAAAAAGGGAAGAGGAGGAAGGAAAAAAGGGAAGAGGAGGAAGGAAAAAAGGGAAGAAGAGGAAGGAAAAAAGGGAAGAAGAGGAAGGAAAAAAGGGAAGAGGAGGAAGGAAAAAAAGGGAAGAGGAGGAAGGAAAAAAGTGAAGAGGAGGAAGGAAAAAAGGGAAGAGGAGAAAGGAAAAAAGGGAAGAGGAGGAAGGAAAAAAGGAAGAGGAGGAAGGAAAAAAAGGAAGGAAAAAAGGAAGGGGGAAGGAAAAAAAGGAAGAGAAGGAAGGAAAAAAAGCAAGAGCAGGAAGGAAAAAAAAGGAAGAGCAGGAAGGAAAAAAAACGAAGAGGAGGAAGGAAAAAAAGGAAGAGCAGGAAGGAAAAAAACGAAGAGGAGGAAGGAAAAAAAAAACGAGGAGGAAGGAAAAAAAGGAAGAGGAGGAAGGAAAAAAACGAAGAGGAGGAAGGAAAAAGAGGAAGAGGAGGAAGGGAAAAAAGGAAGAGGAAGGAAAAAAAGGAAGAGGAGGAAGGAAAAAAAGGAAGAGGAGGAAGGAAAAAAAGGAGAGGAGGAAGGGAAAAAAGGAAGAGGAGGAAGGAAAAGAAGGAAAAAAGGAAGGAAAAAAAGGAATGCAAAAAAGGGACAAAAAAGGAAGGGAAAAAAGGAAAAAAAAGGGGAAAAAAGGGGGGGGAAGGGGAAAAAAGGAGGGAAAGGAAGGAAAAAAAGGAAGGAAAACAAGGAGAAAAAAAGGAGAGAAAAAGGAAGGAAAAAAGGAGAAAAAAAGGAGGAAAAAAAAAGGGGGGGGGAGGAGGGAAAAAAAATGAAGGGAAAAAAGGAAGGAAAAAAAAGGGGGGGGGGAAGGGAGAAAAAAAAAAGGGGGGGGGGGGAAGGGGGGAAAAAGGGGGGTGGGGGGAAAGGGAAAAAAAGGAGAGAACAAAAAAAAGGAAAAGAAAAAAAAAAAGAAGAAGAAGAAGAAGAAGAAGAAATATGCTTCTTGGAGGATTAAGACGAGACAGACAACGAAGCAATTTCCTTCTGACATTGCCACAGGGAAAGCCAGCCTTTAGACTTTGCTTTACTGTGGTATTATCAATGTATATACGTATGAATACGTGTGTGTATATAATAGCATGTATTAATATCTATGCATGTTTGTATGTATGCATATGCATATGTATGCATGGACAGTGGATGTATGTATGCATGCGTATACTTACGTATGGATATAGCACTCTGTGAATGTTATATATGTAAATATGTGTGTAAAGGACGAGGAGGAGGCCTTGGGACACTATCGGCGCGTGCGGTAACCCATACCCGATTCGCTGTATCTATCTATCTATCTATCTATCTATCTATCTATCTATCTATCTATCTATTTATCTATCTAATACATGTTAATACTTGAATATGTGTCTGCATACCTTACAATACACATGAGTGGCATACGTACATGCATGCATTGCCATGCGTTGTTAATGATGGAGTTTACATGCGTACATATCTTACATTTCTTCTTCTTCTTACATTAATTGGAGTCTGATTCGCTTGAAGTGTATGTATTCTTGCCGTGACTGTACGTTTTTGTCTAGGGATGAAATCCACGAGTTCATTCTGGGTTTGCCGGCAAGTTTGGAAAAACCTCAGAAAGCAGGCTCATCATAATCCTCGTTCAAGTCTCATCTCCATCATAATACCCCTTCATTTTAATTGCCCATTTTTGAAACTCACGTCGTTTTGCCAGTCTATGGGAGTCACGTAGATATTCATACAACTTCTTTTTCATATCTTCCCTGCTAAATCTTACGCTTCCCACTCATCTCTGCGAGTGGCAAGTAAAACCCCTGTTATTAAATATGTAACAAGACCCCTGGTCTTACCCTTACGAGCTCAAGGAAAAATAGAATTTAATAATGAACACAACTGGTTCAAGGCTAACCTCCACTTCAATATATAATATATAGAAAGGGAAGTCAGAATTATATTGAACCCAAACAAAAAGCCAAAGTGAAAACCACGTTAAAAACTGAATGTCCATATGACCGGGTCAACTGACATGATTCGTTCAAGTACGTCCGTATATCAGACTGAGCACTTTAACGACCGGCCAAAACCACTACCGTTGGTCATATTTTATTAATACTGTTTTTGACCGGCCCGTTAGATTCTCCTCTGCACGTCACAAGTTTCCGACTTCACTCTGAATAGTTTTCGATTTCGTCCAGGAATGACTTCAAACTATTTAATGAAAGTTTTTCAAGTGACGACAATTACCATTTTCCCCCTCTCTATCAATAGACAATTTTTATTAATAATACGGTATTTAGTCATACCGGCCCACCTTACATGTTGTACTTATATCACTTTAATTGTAACGGTGACTTCAAAGTTTGGCGGTTTGGGGTGTGGCGCTTAGTGACGTGTCAGTATTATTGCTGTTGACATTCAAGACAACAACAAAAATTTGTTTTTCATTTTTGTGTCAGATTTTCATTTTTGTGACAGTTTTTCATTTTTGTGACAAAAATTCAAATTTTCAAATTTAACGGTAACATTTCGCGAAAATTTACGATATTTTGCGGACGAATATAGCCGTTAATTTGAAAAATTCAAATTTTCACCCAAAATCAAAATTCCAACCAAAACTGAAATTCCAACCAAAACAGAAAAATCAATTTTTTTTGTTGTCTTGAATGTCAACAGCAATAATATTATTCAAAATCTCAGGCTGAGTAAAAGTAAAATACGAACCCTCTTGTCTAGTGGGTTATGCGCGTTGATTAGGTAAATACCCGTTCACTCACGAACCTAACTAATACCGTAGACGCCTGTCAAGTTTGCTGAGAGACTCCGTTAGAAGCCACGATACCAATCGATACTTTTAATCCGCACGTAGATAGCAAAATTGACAAACTCAAAGATAATAATACTGAAACTGAAATAAAGTCCGCACGACTGTAATTATTACACAATGATTAGTGTCCAATCCTGAATGCCAATATGGACCGTTACGTCTGTTACAATTATTGACTAGAACTATACGGTCATTCTACTATACGAATAAATTACTTACCAGTCACAAAGTAATTACTAAAAGTAACTTGAACGTAGTTGTCCTACCAACGTCACCTATGAGCCTTGGCAGCGCTTAACTCTGGAACTGCGGCAAGCAAGCCTGAGGAAGGAAGAAGACCATCGCCGACCGGCCTGGGAGGCGACTGTCAAAAGTAGAAAGAAGAGGAACGCACCGCCAAAGGGAATGTGACGACCCCCGAGGGAAGATCGTGGGGCGGCGGCGGACAGCGATCAGTCTCGACAACGACTCAAGCTCGGACTCGGAGCGGCAATTGGTGGTGCGTGCGGTGCGCGAGTGGTTACATATGTTAGACTACTGTTATTAATAAAGCAATCTATGATAGCAACTACGCTCTCAACATACTACAACAACTTTAATGAGAAAAGGCGCCAACAGACGCGCCACGTAACTTGACTAGCCGGATCATAAGTAATGGCTCTAACGACACCGTTACTCCGATACGGCCGGTCCATAACTATTAATTAATTATTAGTTCCAACAACACCCCCTAGAACAAAGTAAATTAATATTAAGTTACTGCCGTTCCTAGTCAAGTTACGTCTCCTATTACTATTTTGTGTTGAAACATTAGAAAACACAAACTCAAAACATATTCTCTTACCCTCACTGTCTCCGAGAAGTAATGTTGGGGTTGGCTACCCTCCTATCCACAGCGAGTACGTATCGACTAGAGTACGTACAAGGCACCGGACCTGTGGTATATTCGGGCCTACCCAACGAGAAGAGGATTAACTCCCTACTCTCCCTATCTCGCAAATGAGTAAGAGAAATATGTGAAAATTACATACATATGGATCATATAAGAATACAGAGATATGATAATAACTTCAAAAGAAGTAATACCATAAATATGTGATAAATATATGAAAAATATATATGTGTATATATAATATATATTCACATATGATCATAATATGAAAACTAAAATTTGGAAGCGCTTAGAATCCCGGAAGGGGGTATATATAAAAGTAACAAGAGTAATATAATATATATCACAAATACAAATATCTGTAATTATCAGCGGGTCTGGGGGTCAGGTAGATGCCCGGGGCCTATCAAGACATATAGTCTGATCAATCGCCTTTCGTCTACCACTCCACCCCCAAGTTGGCCTCTTATCGATTTTATGTATATAGTATGATTACAAAAGGTTTATAGCATTTAAGCAATACAATCTATAAGGTAGTGCGTGTTCCCGAGCTTACGCCAGCATGGGAACACGCACATACTTAGTAGGTTTCCGGGGCCCGAATCAGCCTTCGGCCGCGGCGCTTCTCGTCCTCCCCCTCGACTTTGTAAAATTATGCAACTGAATGGTTATTACAACTTAACGGGGGGGGGGAGGGAAGACAGGTCAAAGTCCGGGCATGTCATGCCTCTTCTCCTACAAGGAGGTACGACGTCACTGGGCGCGCGTTGAACCACGCTCGCGCTTAAATCACCTATATCACTCCCCTCGATGTACAGTATGCGAGAAATATAATATACGAGAATTAATACAATCCGCTTCTGAGAATATAATTATAAATGATCATAGCATGAATATTTATGAGGGAAATACCCGGTACTTACAACGCGACTTTAACACCAAACTTTGCGAGAAATTCTTTCACCAACTTCACCGAGATTTGGTCAGCCAGGTAATTGAATTTCTCCTACGTGAAATTTATTTTGGTAAATAAATCCGCGGTGTTTCCCTCCGTCGGTACCCGGAACAACTTGACAACTCCCTTCTTAACCAACTTTTCGAGCAGGTGGTACCTGACATCGATATGTTTGGTTCTGGACTCCCCTAGCCCCCTTTCTGAGAGGATGATAGTCCCCTCATTGTCCTCGAACAAGGAGGTGTAACCTTTTATGGGCAAACCGATGTCACGGAGGGACTGTCTTAGACCAAGCAACTCCCTTACTGCTTCGTTAGCGGATACGGTCTCCGATTCAAGGGTAGATTGAGCTATAACAGTTTGAAGTTTAGAGAACCATGCCACCGGTGCCCCGTTGAAGAGAAAGATGTACCCGAAACGGGACTTCCTTGTAACCTTTTCTCCTGCAAAGTCTGAGTCGACGTATCCCACGAGGGGGTGTTCGTCTATCAGTTTTTCGACATTGGCGTTAACGGGGACATT
>WBZZ01005000.1:35000-42500 GCA_019918135.1 Paulinella micropora
TGTTCCTGACCCGGCGGGGGGGGGGGGGGGGGGTGGGTTGGTTCATGTTTGGGACACTGTCCTAAGGAAACCATTTGCGCCTATTCCAAATACATTACATCAGCATCAACATCATGCCTGGGGCTACCTACCATGCAAATAGGATCTCCCAATTCCTCCTCGTTCCCACAAACCATGACTTACTGCGACAGGGGTGCGCATATGCGGGGGGGGGGGGGGGGGGTTATTATTACTATTATTATTATTATTATTATTATTATTATTGCCCGTCTGGAAGTGTTGGAACTGCCCTTGCGGGGGTGTCATTAGAGCTTATCGTCAATTCTTCGTACTCCCCTCACGGGTGAGACGATGGAGGCGCATGTGCAGAAATGCATCAGCCATTGACAGAGAAGCACTATTATTATTATTATTATTATTATTATTATTATTATTATTATTATTATTATTTGAATCTGCCTTGGAGTGTTGACTGTGACATATTTGAGGGAAATCCCAATGAAAAAACCTAGTCACACTTGCTAAACAGAGTTCCAGCCCAATGGTCTCAAGGCGTTAAACTGTGACGCCAACTCATAACCCTTTGGTGGTAGACGCTGGGGAGGAGGGTCGTTGCGCGCGTAAAAGATCTTAAACTCCGCATATGCTGGTTGATAGCCCAGGACCCAGCAGACACCAGCTTGTTTTGGGTTGGGTTTCGAGGCAGCTCTAGCAACCGCGCTTGGTGTATGCACTTGCACATTCGGTGACGTCTTGCAAGAGGTTGCTGGGACTGCGGAATAACCTCGGCTTAGTGCTTAGTGCAGTCTTGCCCTCAGGAGCTCCATCGGTGGCCCCGATCATCAGGCGAGAGACTGACACGGGGGGGTGGAGGACCTCGAACAAGGGTATTGGAGGCTTATGTCCGTTGAGGATATGCCATTAGCTGCATCAGTACGCCTCAGATATAGTATTATTATTATTATTATTATTATTATTATTATTATTATTATTATTATTATTATTATTATTATTATTATTATTATTATTATTATTATTATTATTATTATTATTATTATTATTATTATTATTATTATTATTATTATTAATTACTATTATTATTATTATTATTATTATTATTATTATTATTATTATTATTATTATTATTATTATTATTATTATTATGGACACCGTGATAGCCCAAGGGGCCGTTGGCAGCTTGTTATGAGTGGTACATAATCAGTGCTCCACTGATTCATGAGACTGGAACTTTTACTGAGAGAAGCTCTCTCACCACGCTCACGGCTCTTGGCTCGGGGTGGCCTCTGGTATCACTCGGGGTGAGTGCGGGGGGTGGGGGTTATCTGAGGGAGGGGGTTGGGCTCAGTGGGTCACTGGACAGGTTGGTTAACTAAACTACTGTCGATATGAGTGGGTGTGAAGGCGAGAGGCCCCACACATTTCCACAAGCCTTGAAATCACTCAACTGCCACAGTAGCGACTGCCTGGACGCGGGGCTCCTGACTCACCCTCTCTCCCAGAACCTCTCGTGCTCACTTTGCGGATGCCATGGGGATGCTCTGGCGGAGGGTCGGGACGTTTTGGGTGCATGTGACCGGGCCTGTCACTTAGTGTTCTCGGTAGATGACTCTTTTGTAGCTTCTATCAGACGCAGGGTGGCTTGCCACGACACCTCAATGATGCATAGTACGTCACGTCTCTGGCCTGGTTACGGGGGCGGGTAACTGAGGCGGGTTCCTGAATGCTGGTTACGGAAGCTATGTTATTGTTGTTGGGTTCCTGGCTGCTATGTTATTGTTGTTGGGTTCCTGGCTGCTATGTTATTGTTGTTGGGTTCCTGGCTGCTATGTTATTGTTGTTGGGTTCCTGGCTGCTATGTTATTGTTGTTGGGTTCCTGGCTGCTATGTTATTGTTGTTGGGTTCCTGGCGGCGTACATGTTTATGCTTTTTTAAGGGTTGAGCTTTAAATAACCCCACTCGGGTCTTCTTTTATCGAGCTCACCACTCGGTGGATGGAGGCCTGGGGTAGACTTATACGATGTTTTTGATGCTAGGTTCCGTCTCCAGGGATTCGACTGGCATCGCTGCTTTGCCTCACCGCACTGCCTCACCCACACATCCACGCTGGCACACTGTTTCTCCTCTTGCTCTTGTACCTATGTCGCACACAGCTATGAGCTCACGCCGATGAGTGGTTGTGACGAGGTGCACCCAGCTGGATTGCGGGCGAGCCACGGCGGCCTCGCTCTCGCTCGCTCTCTCTCTCTCTCTCTCTCTCTCTCTCTTTTTTTTTTTTTTTTTTTTTTTTTTGTTGTTGTTGCTTTGCTTTGCTTTGCTTTGGGCGAGGCCTAGCTTTCACATGGGCGGGCTGAGCCTATGAGGGGCGCACGATAAGCGTTCCATTGATTTATGAGACGGGTCCCAATTACTGAGAGTAACTCATGTGAGTTGCTCATCATACTCATGGCTCTTGGCTCGGGGTGGCCTCTGGAATCACAAGGGGTGGGCACTGGGGGAGGGGGTTGTGTTCAGAGGGTCACCGCGAAGGATGGTCAACCAAACTACTGTCGGTCGGAGTTTGTACGAAGGCGAGAGGCCCTACACCTTACCACAAGCCTTGAAACGACTAAATGACCAAAGTAACGACGGACCGGAGCGGGGCTCCTGGCTCACCCTCTCTCTCAGCACTCTTCGTGCTCATCCTGCGGATGCCATGGGGTTGCTCTGGCGGAGGGTTATGGGGTGGTGGGTACACGTGCACGGGCCTGTCACTCTGTGCTCTCGGTAGATGACTCACTTGCAGCGTTTATCGGACGCAGGGTGGTTTGCCACGACACCTACCTCGATGATGCACAGCGGGTCCTGCCTCGTGCCTGGTTACGGATGCAGGTGAGTGTTTGTGTGTATTCCTATACATACGTACACGTATGCTTTTTAAGGGTTGAGCTTTAAATAACCCCACCTGGGTCCTCATTTATCGAGTTTACAACTCGATCAATGCGGCACCGGGGTCCCATACCACTTATGTCAGGTTCTTATGCAAAGAGCGCGGCCGCTAGTGCTGGCCCTATGGGTCAAGGCGGTAATCCTTCAGGTTTAGACATTCCCCGTGGGAGTGCGCCTGTGGGTGGCGATGGCTACTCGGCCGGGGTGGGGTGGTCGAGTGCTCGCGTACCTGACTGAATCACGTAGAGCCAGCAATCCTGCTGCATCTCGATCACCCTCCCCAACCTCGGAAGAGAAGTCACGTCAGGAAAGGTCTGGTCACGGCGTGTGGCAAGCGGTACCGCCACCGAGGAGGTGGCGGAGGAAGGTACGAAATGAGCTGGATAAGAGATGTTGCATAGTATGGGGGCTATCGCATGTCTCTCAGACAGTGGTCATGGCGCGAGAGCTCCGAATTCTCGGTCTCGGGGAAGTCGAGGTGGAATTTGCGGGCAGAGGTAGCGGGCGGCATTTGCGGATTAAATGTGTGTCTTGTGAGGAGGCGGAGAAGATGGTGCGACTGCTGCGGGAGCGTAAGTTCTTCACGGGAAAGTTCACGTTGCGACGGGTAGGACTTTCCGGGAAAGAGAGAAGCAGCGGGCTGCACGGGGGGGTGCCCAGTATGTAGAGATGCAGAGGGAGCTTCGCAAGCAGGGGTTTGGCTACTGGGTGCTCGACGTGGAAGTCGACGAGCCCCAGGGCGAAGCCTCAAGCGGTGAATCTCCCTTGGCGGAGTGGGGCGGGATGCGGGAGCTGGAGGAGCTGTGGCAGAGGGTGCAGGATGGGCCGTGGAGGGTGGCGGAGGGCTCCAGGCGGGCTCAACCGAAGCGCAGGCATCGGCACCAGCTTCGTTCTTCCCAATTTGTGAAAGGCTTCCCACTGAGGGTGGCCTCACATAATTGGCAAGGCAAAGTGGGTGCGGATAGCCCAGGCTTTGGGGAATGGCCGGAGCACTACAAGGAGCGAGGCTGGGTGATCGTCGGAGTCCAGGAGCACAACCTATCGTCGCAGAAGGTGGAGAAGCTCCAAGTCGACGGCTTCGCAGTCCTCGGCAAAGCGGCTGCAACTGGTGCGGGCTCGCGTCTCTTGGGGGGAGTCTTGACGTTGGTGGCCAACTATCTGTCACCGGGCGCTACCATTGTACAGGCGCCTGTTCCACACCCACAGCAATTGTGGGTGAGGCTGTCGTCTGGGAGCGCGACGGCGTCGGATGTGTTCGTCGGCAACGGCTACTTCCTCCAAGAAAATCAATGAGAGGAATCTATTGCAGCCTATGAGGCGTGGCAGGCGGCCGTCTCCTACTTCGCCACCAAAGGTCATGTGGTTACGGTTGGTGATGCTAATGCTAAGCTGGGGCCAGCCAGAATAGCGCGGGAGGAGGGAGTGGTGGGCCCCTTTGGCGAGATAGATGAGAGGGGTAGAGGGGTTAGGAGTGAGAATGGTGAGTTGCTGGCTGCAATGCTTGTTGCCACGGGGTTGCGCAATCTCAGTGGGTTTTCGCAACCACGGGGGGACAAATATTGGTGGTCTAGGCAGGAAAATGTAGGTGGACGAAGGCATCTGCTGGATTACATCTGCGTCTCTTCCGAGCTGGCGGAGGAGGCGAGCTTCGGCGTCGACGAGGTAGACCTTGATACCAACCACAAAGCTGTGTGGGCGGAACTGGTCTGGGGGGGACAGCCACCCCCCAAAAAGCAGGTAAAGAGGTACAAAGCATTAAAGGCAGAGTGCTTGATAGGCAGGGTAGTTGAGGGTAAGGAGAGTGAACTGTCTAAGCTTAGGTTGAAGTACGACGAGACCTTTGCAGCTGGTATATCGGGGCTGTTGCCAGATGGCCTCCCAGATCTATCAGCAGTGGAGGACCCGGATGAGCTTCAGCAGGAGGTAGATAGGGTCGCTAGCTTAGTGGTCCGAGCTTTCACGGGCGCAGCCGCGAAGGTCTTGGGAGTTCAGGTGATTAGGCCAGGGTTTACTAATGCATGGTTTGATGAGAGTCTTAGGGAAGCGATTGCGCGACGGAGAGAGGCATACGGCCTCTGGCGAAGGAATGAAGCCAACCGAGAGGCCTGGCAAAGATATAAAGAAGCGAGGAAGGCGGTCAGAAGGTTATGCAAGGAGAAGAAGGAGCAAGCGTGGAAGCGGGTCCAGAATGACACCGCTGCCAACTTCAGGAGCGCTACCATGGCCACGTACAGGAAGCTGTCAAAGCGTTTGGGCGGGTTCGGCGGTCGAACGCTTCTGCTCCTGTTCGGAAGCCCGATGGCACTCTGGCATGCACACTCCGGGAAAAACTACAAGAATGGGAAGAATACCGCCGACGTATGGTGGTCCCCAAAGAAAACCAGTTTTTGGAGGATGCATGTATAGAGGAAGTCGGTTCCGATGAGGAAGCAGCGCGGATTGAGCCCGAGTGGCAGGCCCGCGAAATTTTCCAGTATAACGACAACCTGCGCGACCAATTCGAGGCCATGGCGCAAGCCGAGGAGATCCGGACTGAGACGGGCCCGCTGGACTATGATTACAACGAGAAGGAAGTGGAGCTCTGCCAGGAAAATCTCCAGAATCACAAAGCGTGCTCACCGGATAAGATCAAGAACGATATGCTCAAGTACGGAGGCACGCGGATTGTGAGCTTTCTGGTGCGCTTCTTCAACTGGTTGAAATCGTGCGAATACACCCCCAGCGACTGGGGCAAAGCGATTATCGTCAACATCCCAAAAGGAGGCGACCCAACCGATCCGGAAAATTGGAGAGACATCGCGATTCTGAGCTGTCTGGGTAAGATGTATCTGTCCCTTATAGCGGCGAGGCTTACGGCTTTCATCGATCAGCCGGGCAGGCTTCGCCCAGAGCAGGGTGGGTTCCGGCCAAAACGTGGTACGGGGGACCAGATTTTTGTCCTTAAGGAGCGTCTGCGCCTTAGACAACAAGCTGGCCTCCGTTCTTTCGTTTTGTTCGTGGATCTGAGAAAGGCATTCCCTACGGTTTGGCGGGCCGGGTTGTTTCAGAGGCTAACCCAGATGGGGGTACAGGGCAAGTTCTATCGCATGCTGCGGCGTTTTTACCGAAGAACGTCATCGCGAGTGCTAGTCGATGGCGAACTCACTGGTGAAGTGCTGGAAGAGATGGGAGTTCAGCAAGGGTCGCCGTTGTCACCGTCGCTGTTCAACGTCTTCATGGATGAGCTAACGGTCCGAATCGCGAAAGAGTTGGAGATCGAGGACCTCAACCGCATCGAAGACATACGGACCCTGCTTTACGCCGACGACGTTGCGGTAATTGCGCATAGTGTCACGGAGCTTCAACAGATTGTAAATGTCGTCGCGACATTCGTGGAGGACTATCGGCTTGAAATCAACCTGAAACCGGGCAAGACGGAAGTCATGCCGATATACGGGCACGCCAAGTCAAAAAAGTCGCCCCCATGCGTGAGGTTCCGGGGCATGGTTCTCAACGTCACCGACCACTACAAATACCTGGGAGTTCTGCTCACTGACACCCTCTCCGATGAACCGCAAGCGAAGCGGGCGGCGGAAATCACTATAGCGGGAACGGCTGCCTACTACCCCCTCTGGATTGCCCACGAAGTTCCAGCGCGTCTTCGGCTGATGAATTGGCAGCAAATGGTTGGCGCAAAGTTGCTTTACGCATCGGCTTTTTGGGATCTGCCGGGCGCCAACAAGCTGAGTAAGCTGGAGGGCGCGTTGGTAGCGCCCCTGCGGGTCATCTTGGGTGTTGGTACGCGCACAAGCGGCTGCATCACCAGGGGTTTAGGCCGCACGCCGAGTTTTAGCATCCTTGCCAAGGCGGCCCGGCTTTGGTTCCTAGAGCGCATCGAGTTACTGGGCAACACAGCGCTAACACGCAGGCTTTACAACACGGGTCGGTGCAAATGGAAGGAAGATACGGAAAATTTGATCTTAGCAGATCACAGGCTGCGGGAGGGCTTGGATGCGCTCAAGCGGGTCGTGAACGAAGATGGCACGGTAGATGATAAGGACTGGCGGGCCGCTCTGGCGAACTGGAACGAGGTGGTAAAGCAATGGTCTGTCCGGCAGGAAGTAGCTGGCTGGGAGCGGCAGGCTAAGCCCTCTGATGGGCTTAGGGTGCTGCTTAGCCAGGTGTCTTCCGCTCTGCTTTCCCACATTGGCGGGCGCTGGAGGGGGGAAGTCACAACCTTATCAGAAGGCGATTGTTGAGCTGCAACAATCGCCTTCGCCTCTACCGATCCAAATTTGGCTCATGCTCGCCGGACTGCTCAAGCTGTTTCGCCTTGTGTGGCACTGAGGTTAACGAGTCGTTACGTCACTTCCTGCTGCATTGCCCAACGTTTGCGAGCTCTCGTGAGGCACTGTTTAAGATTATCGATGAGGCGCAAGCCCGGCAGCCCCTCATGCTGAATCGAGGAAGGCTTTTTCACAGAGAACTGCGGGAGGCGGAGGAGATGAGGCTCTTCAAAGAGGAATTGCTTCAGGGGGAGGATGAAAAGATGGCGGCGATGCTCGGCGTTTTGT
>WBZZ01005000.1:47500-60000 GCA_019918135.1 Paulinella micropora
TCACAATTCTGCATCCTAGTGCACTGACATTCGTGTACCAAGATTCGTGTCGCAAGTTTTCAAAATAATATCAATAAAATTATAGTTTCTCAACGGAAATGATTAGTGATATATTATACCTTGCTGTATTTCCATAATTAAGTAAATGTTGAAGCGACCTGTGAAGGTCCGGACGTCATATCGTACCGGGAAGTGACTTAAATGTTCGCTGGTCTCTCTCCCGCCCTTCCTTTTCCCACTTTTTTCTTTTCCCTTTTCTTTTCTCTTTCTTTTCCTTTCAAGTGTCCCTCTTTCTCCTTCTTCTCCGTTCTGTACCTCCCCTTTCCATCTTCTTGCTTTGCCCTTTGTTTTTTCCCTGGTTGCTCCATTCTTTTCCTCTCCCCCCCCCCCCTTTTTTTTCTATTCACTAACGACTTTCAATCACTGAAGAACGCTTGCCTTTTGTAGATATGAAAAAGAAGGATGTAAGTAGGCATTTGGTAAAATAAAACTTTTACTCTGTGCCCGCCCTCTTTTTTTTTTTTTTTTTTTTTTTTTTTTTTTTTTTTTTTTTTTTTTAATGGAATGCATACATGCATACATGCATGCATACATAAATAATGCATGCATGCATATGTATGCATGCATGCATGCATGCATGCATGCAAGTATGTGCATACATACATGTATGCATGCATACATGCACACATGCATACATGCTTACATGCAATTACATGTACATGCAATTACATGCATACATGCATACATGCATGTATTACATGCATACATGCATACATGCATGCATACAGTGCATACAATGCATACATGCATACATGCATATTACATGCATACATGCATATTACATGCATACATGCATATTACATGCATATTACATGCATATTACATGCATATTACATGCATACATGCATATTACATGCATACATGCATATTACATGCATACATGCATATTACATGCATATTACATGCATACATGCATATTACATGCATACATGCATACATGCATGTTACATGCATATTACATGCATACATGCATATTACATGCATACATGCATATTACACATGCATATTACATGCATACATGCATATTACATGCATTCATGCATACATGCATATTACATGCATACATGCATATTACATGCATACATGCATATTACATGCATACATGCATATTACATGCATACATGCATACATGCATATTACATGCATACATGCATATTACATGCATACATGCATATTCCATGCATACATGCATATTACATGCATACATGCATATTACATGCATATTATATGCATACATGCATATTACATGCATACATGCATACATGCAATTACATGCAATTACATGCATACAATTGCATACATGCATACAATTGCATACATGCATACAATGCATACATGCATACAATTGCATACATGCATACAATTGCATACATGCATGCATTCATACATGCATGCATGCATGCATGCATACATGCATACATGCATATAACATGCATACATGCATATAACATGCATACATGCATATTACATGCATACATGCATATTACATGCATACATGCATACATGCATACTTGCATACATGCATATTACATGCATACATGCATATTACATGCATACATGCATATTACATGCATACATGCATACTTGCATACATGCATTCATGCATACATGCATACATGCATACATGCATATTACATGCATACATGCATACATGCGTATTACATGCATGCATGCATATTACATGCAACATGCATACATGCATTCATGCATACATGCATTCATGCATACATGCATACGTGCATACATGCATACATGCATACATGCATACGATGCATACATGCATACAATTCATACATGCATACATACATGCATACATGCATACATGCATACATGCAATTACATGCATACATGCATACATGCATAATGCATACATGCATACATGCATGCATGCATACGTGCATACATGCATACATGCATACACGCATACACGCATACATGCATACATGCAATTACATGCATACATGCATATTACATGCATACATGCATGTATTACATGCATACATGCATACATGCATACATGCAACTACATGCAATTACATGCATACATGCATACATGCATACAAATGCATACAAATGCATACATGCGTACATGCATACATGCATACATGCATACGTGCATACATGCAATTACATGCACGTACATGCACGCATACAAGCATACATGCATACATGCATACATGCATAAATTGCATACATTGCATACATGGCATACATGCATACATGCATACATGCAATTACATGCATACATGCATACATGCATACATGCATACATGCATAAATTGCATACATTGCATACATGGCATACATGCATACATGCATACATGCATACAAATGCATACAAATGCATACATGCGTACATGCATACATGCATACATGCATACATGCATACATGCAATTACATGCACGCATACATGCATACATGCATACATTGCATACATGGCATACATGCATACATGCATACATGCATACATGCATACACGCATGTATGCATACATGCATACATGCATACATGCATACATGCAATTACATGCAATTACATGCATACATGCATACATGCATACACGCATACACGCATACATGCATACATGCATACATGCATACATGCATATTACATGCATACATGCAACTACATGCAATTACATGCATACATGCATACATGCATATACATGCATACATGCATACAATTGCATACATGCGTACATGCATACATGCATACATGCAATTACATGCAATTACATGCATACATGCATACATGCATACATGCATAATACATGCACATATGCATACATGCATACATGCATACATGCATACATGCATATAATGTATACATGCGTACATGCATACATGCATACATGCATACATGCATACATGCACATTACATGCATACATGCATACATGCAATTACATGCATACATGCATGCATACATGCATACATGCATACATGCATGCAATTGCATACATGCATACAATTGCATACATGCATACATACATGCATACATGCACACATGCATACATGCATACATGCATATTACATGCATACATGCATACATGCATACATGCAGACATGCAGACATGCATACATGCATACATGCACACATGCATACATGCATACATGCATACATGCAGACATGCACACATGCATACATGCAGCCATGCACACATGCATACATGCATACAATGCATACATGCATACATGCAGACATGCATACATGCATACATGCAATTACATGCAATTACATGCATACATGCATACATGCATACATGCATACATTTATACATGCATACATGCATACATTTCTTTTTTTCCTTTTTTTTCACTGTTGTTCCCCTTCTTGCCTCATTACTTTATATTTAGCTCCTTACTTTCTTTTCTTGGTTTCTCTGCCCTCCATTTCCCATCTCGGTTGTCATTTTTCTTTTTAACATTTATTGTCTTGTTTTCAAGTTCTTCCCTATTTTCCACTTTCTTTGTTTTTTCTTTGATTCTTTCTTTTTTTTTTTTTTTTTTTCTTTTTTAACGTGACGCTTCACCTCTATTAATATCAAATGTGTTTTTTTGTTTCTTTCTTTCTTTCTTTCTTTCTTTCTTTTTTTTTTTTTTTTTTTTTTTTTTTTTTTTTTTTTTTTTTTTTTTTTTTTTTTTTTTTTTGTTTTTGTTTTTGTTTTTTTTTACGGTTCACCTCTATCAAATGTGTCTCATAACAGGATTAGGGTTAATGATCATGTCGTTGTAATGTACTACTAACACCCGTTACTCCACCTAGACAATTTACCGGTAATTTGGTTAGCGGGGTAGCTTCCCTAAACTCTGCGTTTGAGTGATAGATTACTTTGCATGTGACCTTCGGGTCTGGCATTAATATTAGCATTAGTGCATGTACTGGTGACCGGACATGTGCTGGACATGTGCCGGAGGGGTTTTGAAATTGAAATGTCATCTGTATTCTGAATCTCGTCCATGCCAATCAAACATCTAAGGTCATATTTGAGCAGACGGTGACCAACTTTCAGGGGGGCGGGGTTTCAGCAGGCACCTTTTTCATATAATCCAACTCATCTAAAATGAGAAGTTCATATTTTCGTTGATGCAGTAAAATCCCTTTCTCAGATTGGACAATCTGGATGTTCTTGAATTCCGTGGCCTTCCCTAAGGTTTTGCACCTGAAACCATGCTTCTTCATGCTCTCTACAAGACCTATGTGTTTGGATTCATCAGCAGCATGCAGACCATCATCTACATGAAAAGAGAGAAGCTGCGTACTTATGGGGTCCTTGGCATGTTTGATAAAAGAAGCCCGGTCAAGGGAGAAAGTAATAAAAGCTTGCTTTCCGACTAACTCCTTTAACATCAAATCATACCATAATCTCCCCGCCTCAGGATGACCATAAAGAGCCTTCCGGAGGAGCCAAACAAAACCTTCTCTCTCAAAACCCGGGGGGGGGGGTTTACATAGATGTCATAATAAGGCATTTTGGCATGTAAGTATGCGGTGGTGAAATCAATTAACCACAAGTCTATTCCGAAGCAGGCAACATAGGCAATGATAAGAAGGATAGTGCGATGGTGAGCGGTAGGTAAGTATGTGTGTTTGGGATCATATTGCAATCCCGCTTTCAGGAGATCCCCCCTTAGGGTGATTGTAGCTTTATGATATTCGTCGCTCGTTCCCTGTTGCTTAACAGTGTCTATCCATTTTAGAGGAATAATGGGAGTGCCTGACTTTCTCGCCTCGCTCTCCTCTCTCCATTCAAATGCTTTGAGCTCCTCTTGCTGTCTGACTTTTGTCTCTCTCGCTTGTCTCCTATCTTTCGGCTTCTGCACGACGGGAAATTCCGGAATTTGCTCGGTGACTAGACAATAATTGATTCTCTCTTCTTTCGCACGGACAGAAATATGTTTATTTATGGTTCTCCTGTGGATTATGTTCTCATGAGAAATGTTTCCTTGCTCATGAGATCTCCATCCCGGGGGATGTTTGTCCTTTTCCGCAGCTATCCTAACTCTCTTCCCCTCGGCATGGCCGATTCACTGGTTACTATGGGGTCGTGGCGTGCCGGTTCGATAATAGCCTGCGGTACAAGAAAAGGGGGGGCTGCTCCCCCTGAAATCTCGTACTTTAAGATCTCAGAATCTATTATTTTTTCCGTAACTCCATCATCAAACTTAACGTGGTGGGCTGGGAACCGTTTATTTCTCCTGACAACCGGTGCAGTCGGGGCAAGAGTAACTCCCTTCCGCAAAGTAGAATCCCACTTACCTCCATAAGTGGATTTAGCACACTCTTCCCCGAAAGCCCATGTCGCGATCTGGACGATTCTCCTAGACAAAATGACTTTAAGTTTGGGTTTTCTCCCCCTCTTTCCCACTACCTCGACACCTTTCGCCCCCTGATTCATGCTCCCTATATCCCGTGAAGACGGAGTAGGGGAATAAGGTCAGGGAGATTACTGAAATCCTGACTTTGGGCATCGTTTTCGTCACTATCGCTTGCAACGATCACCGAATCGTCATCACTTTCAGGTCTTTTCTGAGATGTCATAGATGTGATGGGGGCATTCTCTGTACTTTCACTATTGCTACCAGCAACTACAGCAGGTGGGGTAGATGTACTATGTGTAGTTACTGGTACGTCGAAGCTAACATTCTCTTTTGGTGGTGTGTTAACTGGGGGCAGAACAGCAGAGGGTGTGGTCGATTTCCATCCGACCGAAAACATACCCTCCTCTGCTGTTCCTTCGAGGTCTTTGGAGACCTCTCGTTTGCCCAGTCTCCATACATCGAACATAACATCCCGGACATTACCGTGTATTATGCGCGCGACGGGATCATAAACACGATAATACCCGGTATTACGTTCGTAACCTAAAAAGATAACTTTCTTTCCTCTCTCGCCTTTCCCCCGCCGAGCCTTAACCTTCATCACTGCAGCGCAACCAGTGGGGCGAAGGTGGTGTAGGTATGGTTTCCGGCGGTGAATGATTTCGAAAGGGGACTTACCCTTAAAGGGTCCTTTGGCCATCGGGAGGAGGTTGTTAATATAAGTGACGTTTCCTTCCATCTCCGTCCAGAACTTTGGAGGGAGCTCAGCATCGCTAAGCATCGCCCTAGCAGGCCCACCGTTGGTTTGGTGGGACCTCTCTATCTTTGAGACTGTTTGTTTCTCCGCGGTTGGAGCCTCAATTAAGATAGGCTGATTAACATTAACCCACTCCTGAAAGGTATCATATCGACCATATTCTTGGTCACAGGTAATAAATTTGACTTTCCGGTTTGTATGTCTTTCAAAGAAAGCAACGGCCTTAATAAAACACGGAAAAAATTCATTCTTATGGCGTAAATAATATTCGAGCTCGAAATTTGAAGCGAGACATTTGACAGTGAATTTGTATCGCTTACCATCCTATGATATCGTATTCCACCATCCTTGTGTGTCCATTGAAATATGAACCCCGGAATGACGTTCAACAATGTGATGGTTTTTGTGGAAATGAGGTGCTTTCTTTATCTTATTCCTTAAACAGTACTCGCACTTCATAATCCTTTCTCGCCATCCTACCCCTACTATCTTCACCCCCACATAATGAGCCATTCTTTCCATAGCCTTTACCCCTCTATGTTTACACATTCGGTGGAAGACGGTGGCGTGTATATGCTCACTATGTGTGGGTCGGACAACAGGATTCAATGCTTTTGATATTCGGCAACCAACATCATGTTTTTGAGTTCGTGAGGTGTGCGAACATATATCATTTGGCATGACCAAGCAACAAGCCAAACTCTGTAAACAATTCTCACCCTTCTCCGTATTTGTTTCGCAAGACAACGGGACATATGATTTACTGTCGCGACACGGTGACCCCTCACATAAACATGGGACATCATTGCAACATACATAATTGTACACGGGAAGGGTTGTTGGTTGTGTAGGACGGCGAGGGGGAAGTCAGAATGTGATGGTGGAGGACGATGATCCCTCTTTCTCTACCTTCACATTCTGCTTTTCGAGAGGGACTGGTTCGTATCGTTGATTTGGGTCTAGAGGGGGCATTCCCGGGGGATCAAAGACGAACAGGTTGTTGGGCAAAGATCTGCCCCTAGCTACAATCTGTTCTAAGACTTCATCGATATGGATTGGGGACTTGAGCACAAACACCTGGTTGTTTTGATGGACTACCGCCAGTCCTTGTTTCAACCAAGCCGAAGTGGCGACTAAACCGTAACTCAAGTGAGGGTTGTATATCGTGTGTGAATCATACACCTGAACTCCGTTTGCCAGAGAGTTGCATTAAGACTTTCCCTTTGTACTCGGTCTTAATACTCCCTTCCGCAACTTTGAACTTTTGAGGGTTATGCTTCAACCTCACGAATACATCCTTATGGGGTGATTGGGACTCACTAGCCCCACTATCGTCTACCCAAACCATCCCCGCCATAGTCTTTTCTGGTGTCTCTCCCTCATCTCCCTCGCTCTCATGCATCATTATGGCACAATCTTTCTCAGATGGGGGTGAGATGTTTGAGGTGGGGTTGGGCAATGTGCTAGGTCTTGATGGAGGGATATCTCGTACGTTCTCCCCCTCTATCCCTATCCTTTGCAGATATTCCCGGTATTCCAGTAATCGAGTACTTAGATGAGGAAATGCCGCAACGAGCCCCCTCGCAAAAGGGTTGTTCCATTTGTGGGACATGGAAATAACGAAACTTTCAATATATGCTCAGCAGTTTCTGGGGAAGAAGAAGGATCAGGCAAAGCAGAACTAGTTCTAACGTCTTGTTCTTTTTTGACAGGTAAGGCAGAGCTGGAGGAAGAGCTGGTAGGTTCTTTCTTTACTGCAGCTGTAGGTTTCTTACTCTCTGCCCTGTCCTGACTCTCGTCCTCGCTATTTCCGGAAGGTGAAAGGGGTGGTTCAGTAGGTAGATTGAAAGAAACTGTCAGCTTTGCTTGTGTAAACAGAGGGTGTCGTTTGTGGGGAGGTAGCTCCCCTATCGCTAAGGGATCATAGATCGCCAGGACAGCAAGGAACACATATTCCCAATTATCCCAATCTGGGTCTCTGCTGTTAAATGGCGGTGGGTCCACTTTAAACCCTCTGTTCATCGACATTCCAAACATGGTGTTTGCCATGTTGGACCAAAGTGAGGAAGGTAGGAGCTTAATTCAACTACCAATAAAATTCCTACAATTAAGTAGAAATGGAGGAATAGTTATTAGGGATGAAATGAGTTAGTGTGTCTATGCTATGCTGTCTAGCAGATAGACACATTTGAGGTAGGTGCCTTCTGCCTACCCACGGGATGATGTCGACTGCCTGCAGCACGTCGATCCTCGCACTTTTCTGTTGAAGGCCTACTGCCTCTCCTTTCAGACTAAGTGCAACTGATTGAAGCTGTTGGCGCAGAGTTCGCTAATCAAGGCTCGATAACCTGTTAGACTATTGTTATTAATAAAGCAATCTATGATAGCAACTACACTCTCAACATACTACAACAACTTTAATGAGAAAAGGCGCCAACAGACGCGCCACGTAACTAAGTAATGGCTCTAACGACATCGTACTCCGATACGGCCGGTCCATAACTATTAATTAATTATTAATATTAGTTCAACAACATGACCCTGGCGGAGGACTACCGCGTCAACGAGATGGCGGATGGGAGCCGGGGAGCTAAGAGACTCGGGCGGTGCATATATGCGAGGTTAGTATTACTTGAATAGCGGCATAAGGTAGGTGGGGCCGTTATTCAAGCCTAAATAGGTGGAGCAATCGTCAATTTTATTAATAATATTATTAATATCATTAGTCACGAGTCATACCTGCTCACCTCATTGACAATTATATATTTATTTTACCTATATCACTCTAAGTGTAGTGTGACGGTGAATTCAAAGCTTTGCCACCGGCGGTTTGGGGTTGTGGGGCTAGTGACGTGTCAATATCATTCAAAATCTCTAAGTAAAAGTAAAATACAGTTGGAACCCTCATGTCTAGCGACAAGCTGAGACCACTGCTCTTACACTGCCACAGCTTACGAGCTCAACTTGAGGAAAAATGAAGAATTTAATAATACTATGATGATGGCTCAATCGTGACAACTGGGTCAAGGCTAACCTCCACTGCTTCAATATTTCGGAAAGCTGAGAAAAGTCAGAATTGAAAACTGGCAAACAACAAGCCAAAGGGAAAACAATTAAAAACTGAGTGTCACTATGATCTGGTCACGAGTCAACTGGCACGAGATGATTCGTTACGTCCGTACTACAACCTGCACGGTTGAAATGCCAAAACATACCTACAAACAACAGTTGAACTCATAATTGCAATTTCCCTTATTTTGTCATAAATTCCCAATCACAGGGAAAAACTGCTAAATTTCACTGAGAATTTCCAAACAAATTTTCCTTATGTTCAAACTGTTACTCAGTACATTTGCTACAAAAGGTTCGGGTCAACGCTATTAACGTGGGAGGTTCTTTAATAAGGATGCCACAGCTTTGTGTAACTTACATCCTAACAACCTTCACCACTCCGGTAAACGGTTACATGTAAAATATTAATATATATATAGGATTTAAGGCCCTATGGGGTCCAAGCTTCCAAGCTCCCCCATATCCTTTATCCTAAACATAACATTAAAACCGGAAGTATTAATATTCTTCAAAACCGGAAATGTAATAAGAATTCATCTTATAATACATTTAATAACAAGGAATCACTTCCACGAGTGAATTCCCGTAAAAACTAATAGCGAAATAACGATGTAGTATACCGTGGGTGTTACAAAACAAGTAAACCAGCAAGCAGGTCGATAGATAGTAGATAGATAGATAGTAGATAGATAGATAGATAGATAGATAGATGATAGATAGATCATATGAAATTGTGTCAAACAGGTGCGTAATGAAGAAATAACAACATCAAATCATAACGCAAAAGTGTTGGTTTCTTGACGTGCTACTAATAATAATAAAAATAAATAAATAAATTATAAAAAAAAAATAATAATAATAATAAAATAATTTAAAAATAATAATAATAATAATAATAAAAAAAAACACACACACCTAAGAAACAGCTCATTTTAGAACCTTATTTTTCTCAACCAATATTGTGAGATACGAAAGTAAAGAGCACACAATTGAAAACCCTCGTCCTGTGCTGTTAACCCTTATTCTGTGTCCGTCCAAATGAGAAGTTCCTTGTCCTTAACCACAATCAGCAATGACTTCAAACTCTTCGTTCTCAGCCGGTTCTGATCTTGAGGGTGTGTGTAGTGGCTCGTTTGAAAGCTCTCATCCAGAGCTTTTTAAAGAGCCGTAACACAGGCTGTAGATGCAATCATTGAGATCGAAGCGCTTGAAGTCATTGTTCGTTGTTATTATGAAATAGGAACTTCTCATTGGACGTGGCGTCCAACGTGAAGGCTGATTTGGACGTGATGTCCACATTTAAGGGTAAAATAGGTAATTTGCTCTCTGCGTCCAATATTGGACGCACCGGGTAAGGGTTAAATGATGGCTTCAGCACTGTCGTATCACTTGGATTGATGGAGAATGAGATCAAAGCTGGAGGGTTTTTTATCGGTCATCTCCACAAAATGTGGTCAGGTTACCGACAAAACTACATATGCGACACGCCAAATTTGACGTGTTTTGCGGGCTCACCGGCCCGGCTCGCCCGCAAAAAACGTAAAATTTGTTGCTAGCCGCATAATATACTTATCTCATGAATATTCCCAGTAATGTAAGAAACCATCAAAACATTTTGTGTGTGTGTGTGTGACATAGGGGTTACAAGAAAGAAACACGTAATAAACAAGGTAGTGATCAGGGTTAAATAGCATGACATTAAAAGCAAACGAAACGAAAAGGGTGGTAAAAGACGACAAGAAAGGGGTGGTAAAAGGGAAAGGGGAAGATCTGCGCAAGGAAAGGGGGTGGTAAAAGGGAAGATGCAAGGAAAGCAACACGGAGTGGAGATGATGAGGGTAGAAATAAAACAGGGAACAGTAGTAATACCATGGATTTCCGAAAAAGTTGCACCGCAATAACAAGGCGTAGGCATATAAACATGAAAATATTGTGACAAAAAAAAAAAAAAAAAAAAAATCAAACAAACAAGCAAAACAAACAAAACAAAGTAAATCAAGCAGGGGAAAACAACCCAGAAACAGAAGATGATAATACAAAAACAAAATAGAAAAAGATAAAGGACAAGAAGTCAAGGAAAACAAGAACGAAGAAAACCTGAAAACTGATAATTAAATATTATAAACACTCAGAATCAGAACACCTCAGAATAAGCAAAAGGCAAAAAAGGGGGGATGGATGTGCGCCCGCCCAGAAGGTGCCGACGATGTTTGTATGTAGTAAGCGCTGAAGAAACCAGCAGAGACTGGTTGCGGGGAATAGAAGCCGGGGATTTTGGAACGAGCCCGACAGGGATGATGGTGTGTTTGTGTGTGTGTTTCGCCCTTGTTGCCAATCGAGTAGGGAGTGCTGGCGATCTATGATGCATCGGTCAGCTCCACAAAAGGTGGCCAGGTTACCGATGAAATGTAGCGACGCGCCATATTTTTGACGTGTTTTGCGGGCTCGCCGGCCCGGCTCGCCCGCAAAACACGCCAAATTTGTGGAAAGCCGCATAATATATACTCATATCGGGTCTTTACAAAAAGTACTGGACTCGGCTGAGGGCAACACACCAGCGAGAAGGACGACGCAACACTTTGCCTGTATGTATGTACGTATGTTGCATGTATGTACGTATGTTGCATGTATGTATGTATGTATGTATGTATGTAATGTATGTATGTAATGTATGCATGTATGTGAGCACAGTAACGGATAATGATGTACATGTATGTATGTATGTATGTATATGTATGTGAGCACAGTAAAACTGAATGAATAATGGAACAACGAATTATGAATCATCAACAGCATCAATGATAAAATAACAATTATGTAAGGTAATGATACTTCATATTGATGGTGCATCGACAGTGATTAGTTGATCAATCAATACATGACATTGGTTGTAATGAACAGGTGTTGAGAGATTTAGGGAGCTCTGTCTTGAAACGCACATAGATACAAATACACATGCATACATACATACATGGCACGGCACGGCATGGCATGGCATGGGTTAAGGTAGGGTAAGGTAAGGTTAAGGTTAAGGTAAGGTAAGGAAAGGTTAAGGTAGGGTAAGGAAAGGTTAAGGTAGGGTAAGGAAAGGTTAAGGTAGGGTAAGGAAAGGTTAAGGTAGGGTAAGGAAAGGTTAAGGTAGGGTAAGGTAAAGGTTAGGTTAAAGGTAAAGGTTAGGTTAAAGGTAAAGGTTAGGTTAAAGGTGAAGGTTATATTAAAGGCAAGGTTAGGTTAAAGGTAAGGTTAGGTAGTAAGGTTATGTAAGGTTATGTAAGGTAAGGTTATGTAAGG
>WBZZ01005001.1:10000-17500 GCA_019918135.1 Paulinella micropora
CGATACCTAGCTTGTATCTCATCTGCACACCACAAAGAGTACCAACCTGCGGTGGCGACTTCAGTGACACGCGTAGCCCGCAGGGCCTGCTCCTTCCACTTCAGGTCGTCGGTGATAACCACTCCCAGGTACTTGTACTGACTGGTGACACAAAGCTTCTGGCCGCGAAACCACACCACGGGCTCACCTCGCTCCCTGATACTTGGTCGTTTCGCCTTGCTCGACGTGTAAATGGGCATGATTTCCGTCTTGCCGGGCTTCAAGTTGACTTCCAGCCGGTAATCTTCCGCGAACTTAGCCACAACATTGACCATCTTCTGGAGCTCGGTGCGACTGTGAGCGATGAGGGCCACGTCGTCCGCGTATAGAAGTGCCTTGATGTCGTTCAGCCGCTTCACATCCGTGATCTTGAGGGCACTCGCCAGCCGATCACACAGCTCATCCATAAAGACGTTGAAGAGTGTGGGAGAGAGAGGGGACCCCTGTTGGACGCCTACACCCTCCAGTACTTCGGGGGTGAGTGCTCCATCAACTAGCACTTGCGACGAAGTCTGCTCGTAGCACCTGCGTAGCGTGCGCCAGAACTTGCCCCTTACACCCAGCTTCCAGAGCCTCTCAAATAGGCCATCTCTCCAAACAGACGGGAAAGCCTTGCGTAGATCGACGAACAGGACATACGACTCCCGCTTCTGCTGCTGACGCCCCTTCAACCTCTGCCAAAGGGTAAAGACCTGATCCGTAGTGCGACGCCCCGGGCGGAAGCCTCCCTGCTCTGGACGTAGCTTATCCGGGCCATCCACGAAGAGCGTTAGACGAGTAGCTAATAAGGACAGATACAGCTTACCAAGGCAACTAATAATCGAGATATCCCTCCAGTTGTCAGGATCCGTAGGATCCCCACCCTTGGGGATATTGACGATGATTCCCTTGCCCCAAGCTTTTGGAGTCCTCTCGACTTCTCGAATCCAGTTGAAGTACTGCGTTAAGTAGCCATTGATGTAGGCGCCGCCATACTTGAGCATCTCGTTCTTCACTTTGTCCTCGCCACAAGCTTTGTGGTTATTCAGGGCACGTTGCCTTGCAAGGACCTCCTCTTGCGTGAACGGCTTGTCCAGCTCTTCGCAAGTGTCTTCACCTACTTCGTGCTCCTTCATAGCCCGGGCCACCTCATCTCTGAAGCGATCGTTCCAGTGGAACTGCCGCTTAGCTTCGGCTTCCCCCCACTCCAGCGAGCCTGCTTCTGCACAGCACGCCACCACAACAGCCGCACTTGCCGGATTTTCCCGTGGCTTCACCGAATTTTTCCGAAATTCCTCCCACCGAGCGACCTTTTCCGGCAGCGTACACGCCAGTGAGCCATCCTCCCTTTGCACCGGCGCGGAGACCTTCGTTCTGCGTGCCCCGCCAAGCCGCTTCGCGAGTAGCCAAAAGCGCTTTGAGGATTGCTCGCGTTGACATTTGACCGCTTCTTCCTGCACTTGCTTGAAGGAGGCGGACTTCTTGGCCCGAGTTGCCTTCCGAATTTGCTTGCGGAGCCGTAGCCAATTCAGACGGGCTTCCGCATTCGATTCATCCCTCCTGTATGCTGCGTAGGCCTCCCGGCGCTGCTGAATGAGCTCCTTTAGCTCCCCGTCGAACCAATTGTTGGTGAAACGGGGTCGTATACATCTGGAGCCAAGGACCCGGTGCGCCGCCATTCGGAAGGACTGCGCCACTCGCTCGGTGACGTCATCTACCACCCGTTGGCTGTCGGCACCACCCGATAGGTCAAGCTCAGGCAGCTGATGCACTCCAAGCTTCTGTAGGCAATGCTGGAATACGTCATCGAACTTGTCGCGTAGATAATCCAGCGCTTGCTTCGCAGCGTGATCATTACCCGAGACACCAGCACCAATAAGCTTATCAACACGAAAGGACCTGTAAGGTTTCGCAGCCCGCTTTGGCCGGCGCTGGCCGCTCCACGTCAGTTCGGCCCATACTGCCTTGTGGTCCGTATCAAGATCATCTTCGCATACTCCGAACTTTGCTCCAGATGCCAAGCCAGGCGACGCGCAGATGTAATCGAGGAGGTGCTTGCCTGTGCCCATGCCGCGCTGCTCACGCCGGGACCACCAGTAGGACCCTTCCACTGGGCACGAGAAGCCGCTCAGATTTCGCAGGCCCGAAGCGACGAGGACAGCCGCGAGTCTCTTGCCGTTCTCCGAACGTACCGGTGCTCCCTTATCATCGACCTCCCCGTGCTGACCGACGATGCCCTCCTCTTTTCGGCTGCATGCCGGCCCGAGCTTCGCGTTGGCATCCGCCACCGTGACCACAAGACCTTTGGCTCCAAAAAAAGCTATAGCTGCCTGCCAGGCCGCATACGCCTCTGACGACTCTTCTTCCTGCGTTTCCTGGGGAAAGTAGCCGTTGCCCACATAGATATCCTGAGCGCCGGTAACACCCGAGGCGATACGCAGCCACACTTGCTGCCGGTGGTCGACGGGGGCTGACACCAGGTTGCAATACGGACCAAGGAAGTTAGCCACCGCGAATAGAACCCCACCCTTGCAGCGATTTTTCTCGCTGACCTCCGCAGGTTTTCCAAAAATCCGGAATCCATCCAGGCTGCATTTGGAAAGTTGCTTCTTGCCCATGCGGTGCTCCTGAGCCCCGATGACTAGCCAGCCCTCGTGCTTGTAGAATGATGCCCATTCCGCCGTGCCTACGTTGTCGTATCCCGTTTTACCCTGCCAGTTGTGACTCGCGACGAGTAGCTTGAAGCCGGTATCGAACTGCTTGGAGCGGTGCTTCTTGGCTCGTTTCCGGACCCGACGGCCGCGCTTGGCTTCCGCCCTCGTGCTGCCCCCCTCTGCAGGTGCTTGCGCAGGTTGGTCCCCCACTGCACTGGCCGCCGAATGCAGGGGCACCACATGCATATCAGCACACTCAGACACACACTTAGGTGCATCGGCAGCCAATTCCGAAGACACCACCTGCACATCATCGACACATTCTTCATGCAGAGGCAAGACGCGATATCCCGTCGCAGCTTCCTCCTTCCGGACCGCCGCTTCCCCACGCAGATGGATGCGAATAAGCCTTCGGACACGTTCCCTGTCCCTGAACCTGCGCCCAAGGGCCACATTGACCCCTCTGCCGAAGAATTTGAGATGTTTGAGTTGCTGCAACGCCGTCTGCCTGCTGTCATCGTCCTCGTAGACCAGCTCCAGGTGACGAGACATTCGCTGGCCTTGCCACTCCATTACCGGGACCACCAGACCAAGACCGCTCATTTTGGAGGCGATCTCCTGTAGATTGGCGCGTTCTGAGAGCCCCCAGACAATCAGATTACGCCCGTCCTTGTCGTACCGATCTACCCGCCGGTACCGTCGAGGCGGCGGTGCCATCTGCCACATAGCGCCGCTCGCCTTATGTTGAAGCGCCGACCCGTGTGCCAGGTTTGGGGAGGAAGGATGAGGCGCAGCTAAGATAGCCTCTCCACGTGGTTCAGGAATTCCGTCATATACGCGAGCCCTCATCCTCCCATCCTGGGACATCGGGCCAGAGCCCGTCGAAGAGGCATTCCCACGGGGATTGTCCAGGTCTTCGGCGATTCTACCTTGTCCCATAAGGGCCACAGTGGTAGCTCCGTGCTTCGCGTATTTGTAATCCATTGAGAGTAGTAGACGGCCAATGTCGCTGGCCATCACCGCCGCGCCTCTTTACGCCGAGGAAAGCGCCCGTCCATGCAAATAGCATCGGCGGTATCTGCAACACACACTACACGCATTTCCGCCGGTGTCACTGGACGCAGCCGCGTCGCTTCGTGCCCTTCGGCGCCCGCCAGCACCCCCAGCGTCGCCAGAACCTGCCTCACGCACTACACACACTCTCCATCGCATCGCCAACGCCTCTACTCTCATGCCTTATGGACTTTCAGCTGCTCCTAACAATACACATCATGAGGTACGGGTGTCCCCGAGTGGAGCCAGATCGGACGGCGTGCCGCTGAAACTCCTTCCCCCACGTGGGTATAGAAGGCGCGAACCTAGCGGTACCTATAGGGTCTTACAGACAAGTATAGTAATCCCAGCCGAAGCTGCTCAGTTAGAAATGCAACGGTGGAGGGTGTGAATGCATGGGGCAAGGCACGGCAACGCAGCAAGGCACTGGCAAGGCATTGGGACCGACTGAAGCCCCTCTCCAACGTGCGCTCATCATGTGTTCCAGTTAGGCAACCCCGAAGAAGCGAAGATAGGGAGGAGACAAAACCCAGATAGGATGAAGATAGGATTAACATGAAGCCGAAATGGAGCCGAGTTGGAACAGGTCAACTCAGCCCCATCTCGGCTCAATGTGAATCCTATCTTCAACCCATCTCGGTACTGTTTCCTCCGAATGCTCACCTCAACAAGATCACCAAACCGGAACTGGAAGCCCCCAGGCATTTACTCGGCAGGAAATTCGGCGAAAATGGGCTAACCAGGAAACCAGACCCAAACCAACAGCCAAGAAAAACGAGCCAACCAACAATCCAACAGACAACCCCACAACCTGCCTGGCCGAACCCCTACCGAGTAAATGCCCAGTTGAGAGTTGCGCATATCCCGGTGACCGCCCTCCCCAAGCGGTCACCTTCGTGGGGAGAGGCCCAACCACCTCCTCTTCCCATGGAGTGCCATCTTGTGCACCCCTCCAGAATAATAATAATAATAATAATAATAATAATAACTCTCTCTCTCTCTCTCTCTCTCTCTCTCTCTCTCTGTGTGTGTCTCTCCCTCTCTGCGTATGCATATGTACAGAAGAGGGCCACCGTGCATCTGGCGGCGCCTGCTCCAAAAAAACCGAAAGCTGCGGTTCGCTCTCTCTCTCTCTCTGAGGTTCTCTCTCTCTCTCTCTCTATCTCTATCTCTCTCTCTCTTTCTCTTTCTCTCTCTCTCTTCCCCCCCCCCCCCCCTTTTTATCTCTCTCTCTCTCTCTAGGACGACGAGGAGGACGAGGACGAACAAGTGCTCGCGCAAGCAAGCGAGAAGGCACCTGTGAAACAGGTCTGTGCTTTCCATCCTTGCTTTCTGTTTGGTTGCCTGTGGTTTTTTTGTTTTTTTTTTTGTTGTTGTTGTTGTTAATAATAATAATAATAATAATAATAATAATAATAATAATAATAATAATAATAATAATAATAATAATAATAATAATAATAATAATAATAATAATAATAATAATAATAATAATAATAGTGCTTCTCTGTCAATGGCTGATGCATTTCTGCACATGCGCCTCCATCGTCTCACCCGTGAGGGGAGTACGAAGAATTGACGATAAGCTCTAATGACACCCCCGCAAGGGCAGTTCCAACACTTCCAGACGGGCCGGTATGTTCAATGAAAATACTGGTCCAGAAATAGACCGGTATGTTCAATGAAAATACTGGTGGCACCGACGGGAATCGAACTGGCGACAGGGCCCAGATGGTAGAACTTGACCACTGGGCTATCACGGTGTCCATTGAAAATACTGATGGCACCGACGGGAATCGAACTGGCGACAGGGCCCAGATGGTAGAACTTGACCACTGGGCTAATAATAATAATAATAATAATAATAATAATAATAATAATAATAATAATAATAATAATAATAATAGTAATAATACTCTCTCCTTCTCTCTCTCTCTCTCTCCCTCTCCCTCTCTCTCTTTCTCTCTCTGCGTATGCATAGGGACAGGAGAGGGCCACCGAGGAGAAGGAGGTGGAACAGGGGACAGTTCCTGTGAACAAGGTACTACTACTACTACTAGTACTAATAATAATAATAATAATAATAATAATAATAATAATAATAATAATAATAATAATAGTGCCTCTCTGTCAATGGCTGATGCATTTCTGCACATGCGCCTCCATCGTCTCACCCGTGAGGGGAGTACGAAGAATTGACGATAAGCTCTAATGACACCCCCGCAAGGGCAGTTCCAACGCTTCCAGACGGGCCGGTATGTTCAATGAAAATACTGGTCCAGAAATAGACCGGTATGTTCAATGAAAATACTGGTGGCACCGACGGGAATCGAAATAATAATAATAATAATAATAATGATAGTAATAATAGTAATAATAATAATAATAGTGCTTCTCTGTCAATGGCTGATGCAAATCTGCACATGCGCCTCCATCGTCTCACCCGTGAGGGGAGTACGAAGAATTGACGATAGGCTCTAATGACACAACACTTCCAGACGGACCGGTATGTTCAATGAAAATACTGGTGGCACCGACGGGAATCGAACTGGCGACAGGGCCCAGATGGTAGGACTTGACCACTGGGCTATCACGGTGTCCATAATAATAATACTATATCTGAGGCGTACTGATGCAGCTCATGGCATATCCTCAACGGACATAAGCCTCCAATATCCTTGTTCGAGGTCCTCCACCCCCCCGTGTCAGTCTCTCGCCTGATGATCGGGGCCACCGATGGAGCTCCTGAGGGCAAGACTGCACTAAGCCGAGGTTATTCCACAGTCCCAGCAACCTCTTGCAAGACGTCACCGAATGTGCAAGTGCATACACCAAGCGCGGTTGCCAGAGCTGCCTCGAAACCCCACCCATAACAATCTGGTGTCTGTTGGGTCCTGGGCTATCAACCAGCATATGCGGAGTTTAAGATCTTTTACGCGCGCAACGACCCTCCTCCCCAGCATCTACCACCAAAGGGTTATGAGTTGGCGTCACAGTTTAACGCCTTGAGGCCATTGGGCTGGAACTCTGTTTAGCAAGTGTGACTAGGTTTTTTCATCGGGATTTCCCTCAAATATATCACAGTCAACACTCCAAGGCAGATTTACTATATCTGAGGCGTACTGATGCAGCTAATGGCATATCCTCAACGGACATAAGCCTCCAATACCCTTGTTCGAGGTCCTCCACCCCCCGTGTCAGTCTCTCGCCTGATGATCGGGCATAATAATAATAATAATAATAATAATAATAATAATAATAATAATAATAATAATAATAATAATAATAATAATAATAATAATAATAATAATAATAATAATAATAATAATAATAATAATAATAGTGCTTCTCTGTCAATGGCTGATGCATTTCTGCACATGCGCCTCCATCGTCTCACCCGTGAGGGGAGTACGAAGAATTGACGATAAGCTCTAATGACACCCCCGCAAGGGCAGTTCCAACACTTTCAGACGGGCCGGTATGTTCAATGAAAATACTGGTCCAGAAATAGACCGGTATGTTCAATGAAAATACTGGTGGCACCGACGGGAATCGAACTGGCGACAGGGCCCAGATGGTAGAACTTGACCACTGGGCAATAATAATAATAATAATAATAATAATAATAATAATAATAATAATAATAATAATAATAGTGCTTCTCTGTCAATGGCTGATGCATTTCTGCACATGCGCCTCCATCGTCTCACCCGTGAGGGGAGTACGAAGAATTGACGATAGGCTATAATGACACCCCCGCAAGGGCAGTTCCAAC
>WBZZ01005001.1:20000-30000 GCA_019918135.1 Paulinella micropora
TGCTCGCATGGCCCTGTTCTTTGTACTTCAGTGATGGTGTGTTTGTGATAGCGTTCGAGGAGAAGCACAGCCCCGAGGACATCCTGGCGTGCCTCAAGCGCCACGTTCAGGACATGAAGAACGTCATACGCGGTGTCAGCATGGGAAAGGGCCGCCCCGGGAAAGGAGGAAAACCGGTGGACAAGGAACTGTCACTGCTAGCGCAGAAGCGATTGGTACACACATACATGCATACATACATGCACACATTCACCCCTGCAATGCTGTATATACGTACACACCTAACTCACGTACATGCGTACATAGGCAAATGAGCGCTGCCTCTGGACATGTCCGCGCTGTGGATCAAGACGAACACTGTCTAACAGATTCTGCGCCAACTGCAGTCATTACCGACTTTGGGACGAAGATGGTCTCTCTCTCTCTCTCTCTCTCTCTCTCCCTCCCTTTCGCGCCCCTGTACCGATGTACTACATGATTTAATCATGTATTGCATCGGGTTAGCATGCAATACATGAGTATGTCATGCACTTTCTGTGTCTGGCATTATGACAATAGTAATCCTTCCCTTCTGTCTACATAGCGGAAGACCTGGACATGAGCAAGCACCATCAGTGCACGGGCCCCTGGTGCAACCAGCCGCTACTAATAGGCACCGAGGAGTGCAGTAACTGTGGCGCCTTGCAGGGCACTCTTGGTGAGGGCAGGAAGCCGGAGTCAAGCTCTGAGTCTAGCTCTTCCGCCACCTCCAAGTCCAGGCGCAAGTCAAACTCTTCCTCCAGTGCCAGCAGCGGCGATTTAACTACGCATATGCTCACCGGCAAAAAACAACTGAAAACGATTCAGTATGAAACGGACGATCCGGGCGTCTACGGGCAGGCCAAGCTGATCGATCGCCACCCGACACACTGGTCGTTCTCTGCTTACCCACATGACAGGCCGTTGTATGCAGCAGAGGATGCAACAGGCGTTACCATTTATGAAGCTGACGGGTCTCTGTTCGCGTGGCAGCCGCCCTATTTCGGCAATAGCTTGTACGTCAACAGCGTGGTGGGCAAACAGAGTGGGGCAGCAATTTGCTTGCGAGTGCGCGTCCTGTGCAAGGACGTCTGGCACGGCCGGAAGCACAAGTGGCATAACTATGTTTTACCATATGGCTTTGCCGTGGTGGAGGCTATGGAGATTCGGATTCATAGCACCCCGAGCTCCAAGGTCTCGAAGAAGTACGCCTTCGTCGTTTGTGCATCGAGAACGCTCGGCTTGACGTTCCAGGGCAGTCCGCAGGTGGGGGCAAGAAGTTTGTGAAAGACATCTCTCTGCCGGCTCTGGTAGCAAGTTACAAAAACAAAGGCAAGATCAACAGCAAGTACGAGAGGGCGTACAGGCCCATCATGTTATGGGACCTGAGGCGGTACATGATGATGGACCGGGACTTGAGTCAGATATGTGCGGGCAGTTCCGCCGGAGTGGTGGGACAAGGTACTGCGGATCCTTTTGTCTGCCTCGCTTGTCTGTATCATAATGCACGTATACATATGAGTCTTGGGTCCTGGTTTGGCATGTGGTCATTTCTTGGTGTGTGTCATTATTTGCGCATGATGAAGCCATGCATGCCATGATGTACTCATGTACTACATGATTTTGTTGCTGGCATGTCAGGTCCTGTTTGGCATGATATAATCATGTATACCATGATGTACTCATGTACTACATATGCATGATTATGTCATGTGTTAGGACGGCGTATTTCCACAGGAGCTACTGGACGTGATACCCGACTGCGACGACATGCTCTCAGATGAAGAGGAAGGAGGCGACTGTGAAGAAGACGCGCCTGTACTGGACTCCAAGGAGGAGGGCGAAGTGGTTGGAGCGTGAACAAAAGCAGGCTAGGTCTGATGAAACGTCAGTTTTTGCCGATATCGACGCCGCTGCACCGCAGGGACAGAAGGAGAAAAGCGATTCTGAGGACGCCGAGGAAGAAGTCGAACAAGAGCAGGAAGAAGTCGAACAAGAGCAGGAAGAAGTCGAACAAGAGGAGCAGGAAGAAGTCGAACAAGAGGAGCAGGAAGAAGTCGAAGAACAGGAGCAGGAAGAAGTCGAAGAAGAGGAGGCGGAAGCAGCCGCAGCGTCGACACCCCTGGAGTCCGCGGAGGGGTCGCCTGCCAAGGGCACACGCAGTCAAACCGTTGCTGCCGCTAAGAAAACCGTTGCTGCCGCTAAGAAAACCGTGAACGCGAGCAAGGGAGGTAAGAGTGGTAAGAGTGAGAAGCCAGCGCACAGGCAGCCGACGTGGGAGCAACTGTTAGCGAATCCGAATGAAAGGATTAAGGTGACAAAAATTTCATCAGCCACAGCCATGAAGCGCGTACTGTCGGTGGGGGCAGATGGCACACCCGGGTCAGGGGAAGGTGCAGGGGAAGATTCGAATTCTGATGACTTGCCGCCATTGCAAGAGGAAACGTAGGTACATACGCAAATGATGTAATCATGTACCGCATGATGTAATCATGTAACGCATGATGTAATCATGTACCGCATGATGCAATCATGTACCGCATGATGCAATCATGTACCGCATAATGCAATGATAGACAGGATCAGCAGAAGTACATGCACATGGTGCTGTTGTGATGGTGCAGGGCTTCCGACACTGGTTGTCGCTTCAAGTCGCGCTGGTGCCGCAACAGGTTCTACCTCCTGCCTCGGTCTGGTGACCAGGAAGGAGAGTGGAAATACATGTACATAGTCAGGTACGAGGGCATGTTGGAATCATGTAGGCAACGATACATGAGTCTCGATGTCTCTTTTGAAATTGATGGTGGCGGGGTTGGTAGTGCGAGCATAGGTAGTACCAGTGATAGTATTAGCAGTAGTGGACGCGAGATACATGTAGTGCAATGGTTTGGTTCCATGTCTGTCAGAACAGGCGAAATGCCAGACAATCCTGCATTATTGTATCCAGCTTTTTTGTCTGAGAGATTTTGACAGACATGGTAATCCTAAAGTGATTTTCAAAAAAAACACAGAGAGTGAGAGATGCCGTCCATATTTAGGTTTTGTTACTGACAAAGACTTTGAGTTAGGAACTGTGTTGTATGAGGATGGCAGTCAGCCATTTAACAAAATATGCAGGAGGCTGACAGCAGAGAGTTGGAAGAAAGTGCTAGACTTTGGTAAACAATGCAAAAAATCTCTATCTTTTCGATGTGAGACATGAACTCGAGTAAATATTTGTTTCCATTTTATTCAACTGGTTAAAAAAAAACAAACAAAAAAAAAACAAAAAACAAAAAAAAAAAAAAAAAAAAAAAAAAAAACAACCGGGCTGTGTATGTGTTGGGGGGGTGGGGGGGGGGGGGGGGGGTTAGAGTAATGAATCAATTAGTACAAAAATGGACCGGGGCGGTACGGGGACCGGGGCGGTACGGGGACCGGGCATGAGAACGGCCGGAATATCATGCAATACATGATGTAATCATGTTCTGAACTAGTGGGTCGATGTACATCATAATGTAATACATGATTTAATCATGTTTTAATACATGCTGTAATTATGTAATTTAATACAATGCATCATGTATTACATGATGTAATCATGTAATTTAATACAATGTATCATGTATTGCATGCTGCAATCATGTAATTTAATACAATAGAATCATGTACTACATGATGTAAATCATGTACTACGTGATGTCAAATATGTACTACATGATTTAATCATGTACAAAAAATGAACATTTATCATGTAGTACATGATTTAATCATGTTGCACAAAATCACGGAATACATTATCAAGTGTAAAATACACAATCCTTGTGTATTTTCCACTAGGATCATGTAATACATAATGGGAATGTCCTGGTAGTGGCATCAGGCCATAACGTGACTTTTGGATAGGATTGACCCTCTTGCGAGGATTTAGGCCCGTGAATACTAAACAGCGAAATGAGCCAATTAAATACCGCAATATCCTTCCTAACATTGCATAAGTGACTCCCTTATCTATGGTCTGCATAACACTAGCTGCATTGAGCGCCTGTTCTATATCCGGCCTAGTCATCTTAGCTAAATAAAGAAGCCTGGTGACTACCAACTATGCTAGCTATAGCGAACTTACGCAACGCTGCATTATCGGACATAGCTAAGGGCAACTGATCTAGTGCAGGGGTGCTAACGGGGCGGGACTTACCATACCCAAACTCCCTTAACACCTGTAACTGGTACTTACCTTGATGAAGGACAATTCGTCCTCCTTCCTGTACTATTTCAATCCCTTTGAACTCCCTTGCAACTCCTAGCCGTTTAAGGGGGAAATGCTTCTCCAAAGCACTGCAAAATCTTCATACGCGTTCATGCTAGGCGCCGTAAAGATTAAGTCATCTACATGAAAAATCCCCACTATGGCTTCTCTTATGGGCTTGTCATTCTCAACAAACATACAGAGGTCTGAGTCTAAAAGCCTAAAACCAAGCTCCTTTAACTTCGGGCTAATATCTCATACCATCTACGGCCTGCTTGCGGCGCGCCATACAAAGCACCATCAATACGCAAAATCATCCCCTCATGCCCCTCTCTGTCTAACCCACCAGGAGCATATGCAAACACAGGGTCATGCATTCGCGCATTTAGGTAGGCATTCTTAAAATCAACACCATACAGCTTATGGCCATGCCAAGCAGCAAGCTTTGCAAGCATTAGCAGTGAGCGATGCGAGGCACAAGGAACAAACAACTGGTCAGGGTTAAAGCTAACTCCTGGCTCTAACATGTCTCCCCTCAAAGCTAGTCTAGACTTAACAAACTTCCTATTGTTCTCGTCTATCTTCACTTTATGAACCCATGTGAGCCTAACTATCTTGCTAACTCCAGCCTTTTTGGCTGCACTATAGTTAACCCAAGTGTATGTCTTAAAGTTAAGAGACTGTATCTCCTTCTTCATGCCTTGTTGCAAATCTTTCGCTGTCATACCCTGCTCTGCTATCTCTTTCGGCACACGAATGTTAAGATAAAGCAAAAGCTCATTCAGCTCATTCATGCATCTTTCATGATATAACATAGCACTCTCCAACTCTCCGGCAGGCAATACGGACTCTCCCTCACTTACCTTGTACTTGCTGATCTCTGAATCTAGCATCTTCTCTAGTTTGTCTTCAAACTGTACAAAGCGAGATGGCTTAGGTTGTTTTCTAACTTTTAACCTGTCTTTGGGGGCACATTTCCGCTTCACTATTCCTATGCGTACTTTGCTCTCCCATCCTTCTCCGTAAGTCTTCTCTGCCCACTCCTCTCCCCACTCTCTTGCAGGGACTCTCACTCTCACTCCCTCTAGTTCCTGAACCTCAACTACCTTTCGTTCTCGTTTCAGTTCAGTATGCGGTCGTGATTGTGGTTGTTGTGCTTGCAGTCTTGCTCTCTTTCCTTCGTGAACTATGTTAGCTTCTGTGATCGTATCACTTTGCTCCCATGTTCTTCCTTTACTAGGCTGCTCACTCTCTTCATATGCTCTTCTCTCGTGTTGTGTCTGTGGATCAGATGCATCTGTGAGTGCGTGTGCGTGTCCTAGTCCTGTGTTGGTTGTCTGTGGGGTTGTGTCGGTGGGATGGGGTGCAGCTGTCGATGTTGTGTCGATGTCCTGTGTAGAGAAGCTATCTTGTGTTGGTGTGTGATTGTGATTTAAGCTGTCTCCCCCCTGTGTCGCCTCTATACTCCCCCTGCTCTTGTTGACTGTCTGACTGACTAACATCATCGACATGGTCATATGAGTCGTCATCGCCATGAGTCTGTGTCGTGTCCTTTTGTGTGTGGGTGGTGGTGGCTGTGGTGGTGGAGGTTGTGGTGTGTGTCTGTTCGACATCGACATCCTTACTCTCACTCTCCCCCTCAGCTACATCCACATCACACTTTAATGTCCTATGTGGGTGTGCTTCCTTACCTATCATGTACGGATTAAACCGCAAGTTTCTAACTCCTGCTATCACCTTCCTACCGTCCCACACTCTGTATAACTCCCTAAACAAGTCATACCCTACTAGCATGACCTTCTTTCCTCTAAACTGACCTTTTCTACCTTTACCTGTGTACATAACTCTCATGCATCATATTGGTCTGAGGTGGGTTAGGAAAGGTTTTCTGCCTAAAAGCTGCTCATATGGGGAAATCCCCTTTAAAATTCTTGGGCAAGATGTTGTGGAGGGTGGTGGCAGAATGCTCCATTTCTGCCCAAAATGACATGGGCAGATGGGCATGATACCGCATAGCCCTTGCGGTTCCTGCCGTTATATCATTAGCTTTCTCAGCTATGGGGTTTCCATCCTTGTCCCCCCGTTGCTGAGGCCTTCCATATAAACTGCCTCGGCTTCCACCACTCAATCACTTCTTTCGGGATGTCAAACTCCTGATCACACCTTATCTCTCTAACTCTATTGCCTGTCTGTCTCTCGTAAAATGCTACCGCCTGCTTAATGCAGTCAATAAATTCGTTCCTATGCGAAAGATAATCTTTAATAAACAACGAGTAATCATCCGTAACCGAAAATTTATGTCTCTTCCCGTGTATTGAACGTGCTGACCACGTCCCGGTGTCTATGTGCAGTACTACTCCTGGCTTACTAGCTCTCTCTATCCTATTGACCTTAAACCTAGGCAACTGCTTCGCCTTACCTATCATGCAGGCTTCACAGTACTCTACTTTCTTCTCGTCTCCTACTAGCTTTATGCCTAATGCATTCGCCAGAGCTCTCATCTTCTTAACGTTATAATATCCACAAGCATAGTGAAACAATTCTATATCTACCTTCCTGATTGAACCTGGCTTGCGGGGATAAGACGCATACAGCGTTACCTCCCCCGTTTTGCCTTCTGACTGTCTACACTCGTCTCTCTCTCTCTCTTGGGGTGTCCCTCCTCTTTCACCCCACTACCTCTCTACTTTGCTTGTGTGGAGGCTCGTAACGGTCGTTGATGTCTAATGGAGTGTCGAACTCGTCATCCCACCTGTAAAGGAGGGTTGACATAAGTCTGCCTCTTACTAGCACGTCTCTCTCCTCAATCCTTACGGGATGTTTTATAATAAGTAACTGTCCATTCTGATGAACGACAGACCGATGATGGATGTGAACCATCCTGCCGGTCGACGCAATATTCACGGGTAACCTAGTGTCAAGTAGCATAGGCCTTGACACCGTAACCGGTTTACCGTGTCCGTTGATGCGTGTTACCCTTGCTGTCCCCTCCTGCCCTATCTCGCACTCTCCGTTACCTGTTACTAGCTTAATAGGGGGTACTGACTTGATGTCATGTAATATTTCGGGATTGCAGGCTATGTCCCTAGAAGACCCACTGTCCTGAACTATCGTGTTTTTCCTATCTCGCCCACCTTGCCCATCGAACACTAATGCATAGTTCTGTCTGCTGTCTTTGTGTTTTGATGGTGTTGGTGGCTGAGTGGTGTGGGTGTCTTGGGTTTGTGTTGGTGGGGATAATGTCGTGCTAACTGCGTGTGCAATATACACTCCCTCTATCGCTCTTACCACATCTGTCAAGAACTCGTCTAACACTAACTTCCACTCACTCACTCTCTTCACCTCACCATTGCTTTCTCTGATGCATGTTGTGGTGAGTTGTTGAGCGAGCTGTGCTATGTCTTGTCAGGATCATACTCATCTATCTCTTCTTCATCTTCTTCCTCATCGCCACCCTCACTCTGTCTTGGCGTGTCGCATGTGCGTGCTTGTGGTGTGGTGTGAGGTGTCGATGTGGTGGATGTGGGTGTTTGCGGTGCTGTTCCCTGGACCTGACTCCCCCTTACTTCCCCTCTCTTATCCTTCTCCCTCTCTCTTACCCTCTGTGGAGATTGTTCAGTGAAAGTGGTAGTGATCACTAACCCTCTCGCTTTCGCATCAGCTATTAAACCTCTCTCGTCTGGATAATAAGGTGATTTGGGTGGTCGGAGGTTGGGGCTGACAGATAGATCAAGTAAAGGGTACTCTGGGTCCTGATTTTTAGCGTGATATCCGCAGTATTCCCCGAAAACCATACGCGAAGCTTGCACGGCATTAGGCCCTTTCTTATCATGTTCAAGCGAAATCTGACAAGGGGTATTCCTTTTGTTTTTCCCATGACACTTCAGAGAACGGGGCCTCTCTCGGCTATAGCTAGCTAGACTGAGTGGAGGGGTTGAGGTGTCAAACGCTTGATGCTTTGGGGGTGCTTTGGTATGTTTGTGGCCTGAGGTTTTAGTAGTTTTGTTTAGTGAGGGTAGAGGGGCAAAACTAGGGTAAGGATTCCTAACTCTCTTACGTTCTGCCTGTGGGGAACGAACACCTGGCTCAGTCTGGGGTTCCCCAGACTCGACGTTCTCCCTTTGGGCCCCACTTTGTTGAACACCTGGCACAGACTGGGGTTCCCCAGCCTCGGCATTCCCTCTCCCTGATGTTTCAGGCTCCTCTTCGTCGTCATTTTCTCCTGACTCACTTCCCCCCATAATAATGAGTAATGCGTCTTCGTCTGACTCTCCTTTTTCTTCTTCTTCCTCCTCTCTCAGTAGAGCTATATCCTTCTTAGGCTTGTTCTTCTTGTTGTGTGTCTTTCCCTTTCTCTTACCCTTCTCTTGCTTGAGTTTATCATCTCTCTCTTGGTTTTGTTTCTTGGCCTTAGTGTCCGGGCAATACTTCTTCGTATGACCTTTCTTGTCACACGCGAAACACGTAACTTTCAGCCACCATTCCTCCTTCTTCTTAATCTTTCTGTACTTGCCCTTACCCCCATCCCCTTCATCTGCCTGATCATCTAGCATGAGGTTTGTCTCCTTCTTCAGCTGCCTCGTGCTCTTGTTCACTCTCTCTCTCTCTTGTCTTCTTCCTTCCACTTGTCCTTTCTCCACAATGCCCATGTGTCTCTCGCACTATCGACTAAGTCGTCAAATTTGGGTCTTAAGTTAGGTGGTAGGTTGTAGTGAAGTGCTTTGAAACTCTCTCCATATGCGGGGTGTCTTGCGAGCTTAGCAAGCAGGCTTCTTATGAGGTCATCCTCATCAAATGGGTGTGTTCTGTGACTCTCAACCTCTCCCTTCAGGGCGATGTAGTCATTTAACCATGCATCCACATTCTGTCCGGGTTTGGGGTACATGTTCTCGAAAATTTGTGCTTTGATATTTTTGCTGACCCCGGAGATTGAACCGAACTTTGCCCTAACTGCCTCTATTAGTTCTATCGGTCCTTTCACTGTTTTAGTGCGCAGATATCGAACAACAACAGGGTGAGAAAAGGCAACAGACAGAATGAGTTGTAAAGTTTGCATGCGTTCATAATGCTTCTTCTCCTTCTGTATGCCTCTTACTCTCAAGGTGTGAGCTCGTTTGGACTGTTTTCTTTTCTCTCGCTTCAGTCTCTTAGCTCTCTTATCTTTCCACTGCTTCTTCTGTTCTTCTGACATCCTTGCCCAATCTTTCGGTTTGTCTTCTGCGGTTGTCTTGCTGTCATCTTTCTTCGTTTTGGGTCTCTGTTTACCGCTGTCTGACTGGCTTCCTTCATCGTCTGTCTCGGAGTTAGGGGTGTCCTCTGACTCTGGCTCTTCTGGCAATTCCCTTTCCTCTACTTCCATTGCTTTCGCAGCATCTTAGGGATATTTAACCTTAGCTTTAGCTGGGTCTTGGAACGCCAGCGCTGCGCACTCCCCATGCCAGGCACTGATGCCCTTGGCATAGTTCTCTATCTTGTAACGGAAGTCGGAATAGTTCCGAGTGGTACCATCCAACTGCGGGATGTACTCTTGCTTTAAACCCATAGTCTTCTCGGTTCCAAGGCTCATGACCTTTGAGAGACTCGCCATCGGGAACCTTTACCGATCCCCGTTTCAGGATCACTCCGGGCTACTCTAGCAAGACTGTCTCGCAGTAAGGAAACGCACTTTAATAACTCGTATAAGTAAGAGAGCTGAACTAACCGCGGGAGAATCTGCCACGTCACACAGAAGCTGCCACGTCACAAAACTGACTA